>VZTZ01021792.1:0-51235 GCA_013400955.1 Drymodes brunneopygia | reverse complement strand
AAAAAAAAAAAAGTATTTGGAGAAAAATGTTTTAAGAGGCCGGTTGCAAAAAAACAGTCTCTCAAGAGGTGAGCCACCTCATGCCTATTCCATTGATGTAGTTATACTAGGCAAATACAATAAAAGATATATAACAATATAAAAAGAACCAACAGAATAAATCTGTATGTTTTTTCACATCAAAGCTCTGATGTGTTTCTATTGATTTGCAGAGCTCAAAACATTCTTTTTCTGCCCAATTTTTTTGAAAATATTTCAGTTACAAGTATTATATATATGAACACTTGAAATAAAAGGATTGCTGTGGGGAAAAGAGGGGTAAAATTAAAGTGGAAAGTTACAAAAATTACAGTTAATGTAAATGCTAAGGGGGGATGAAACTGAATATGGAGAGGAGTGTTTTACAGTACAGTTATAACAGTGTAACAGTTGTACAGTTACAAGAGTATGGAAAATTATAGGGAGAAAATGTGGTTGCTACTCCCTGGATGGAATGAGGTCAACATGCCCAACTTCCCACTCACAATACATGCTCCACCCAAACATAAAAAATAGTATAAAAGTAAGTTTAAAATGGGGAGAAGAGAGGGAAGAGTTCATCACAACTTCTGGGATCAGTCATAGGTAGCCATCCACTCCCCCACAGGGATGCCTGACGGGTAAGAACTGTACTTTTAAGTACACTGATTATCTCAAGCTACCTTTTGTTAGGAATTAGAGCTTATCCATGTGCTGCTTTCAATACAACCTTGCAGCCAGATACTATCACCAGCAATCTTTGAACTTCAACTTGTCACAATCTTTTATTATATTAATAAAGAATGTTATTCTGTAAACTGTTAGTGGGAGTTCTTCAGGGGCTGGCAGCTGCTGGCAGTGGGTCATACACTCAATTGTGGAGCCCCAGGAAGGGCTGTCCTTTCTGCTGTTGCTGTGTGACCCTGAACACGCCAGTGGAGCTGCCCTCTGCCCAGTGCCTGCTCAGTGAAGGGCTCCTGCAATGGGACACTGACAGACTGCTGGGGCACAAGGGTAAGGGCTTTGCTGGGGCACTGACAGACTCATCAAACACAAATGGTTTGAGAAAATCACCCCTTTCACATGACAGCTGTTTAAGAGAACACCTGGGCATTTTTATGCTGGATATGGAAAGAAAAATAAATTAATTGTAGCTTTAATTAATATATTAAGCAATTGTACAACTATTCACTCCTGAAGTGCAGGTATTCTGCAATGTAAATGGCTGCAGCACAATTCAGGTTTCAAGTAAGAGTTTTAGATTCAAAAAATACATTTAATCATGCTATAGCAAGTGTTAACATGAGTTTCCTTCACTCTGAGAGACTTCTAAGAGACACAGAGAACTTGCCTTGCAGCGTTGGCCCCCAAAGTCAATGAAAGTCACTTCATACTTCAAATTAAGCTTTTCTCAGCTTTAACATATGAAAGCAGATAGGAATTAGTGACCATTGTCAGTTTCTTTTCATTAATATGAGAAAAAAGATTAAACACAGTGAGCAGATTACTGTTTCTAACAAAGTTAATTTATTTGACCTTTCTTTCTTCTGGGAAAGGAGGGTGTTATACTTTCCAAGTGGAGTATCCATCTGTAAATTCCTAGGGTTGCTGCTCACTAAACGTCAAAGTGAGCACCAAAGCAGCCACGATGGCCTCTCTGTGAAGGAGAGATCTAAATAAATACCTTATTAAGGTAATTTTAGTCCCCTATGTCAAAACATCATATCTAAGGTTAGTACACAGTAAACCACAATGTAAAAAAACAGCTCAAATGTAAGTTCCTACCTTACTATGCTCAACACACCACCTGCTTTAAATGAATAACAAAGTACAGCAGCTGAAAAATGCAGTTATTTAACCAAATTATGATGCGCTTTTCTCCCCAACATATAAAAAATATCTTGAAAATGTTGTATAGACTTCAAAATCTAGTATGTGTGAAATGTTTTTACAGCTTATTTTCTAAATGTTTTAATCAACCTCCCAACATCAAGATTCTGTTTCCCCTAATTACCTTAGTTAAAGTTCCATAGTAGAACTTTATTACAATTTCACCTATGTGAAAATATGGAGGAGACTTTGCCTTTTTCTGCCTAATATCACAGTAGTTAAAGCATTCTGGAAATCTGGCTCACTGCTGTTTGCACACCCTCATAGATATGAACGGCATTGCAGACTTATGTCCTTGTAATTCCCTGCCAACTCTCACTCAAGGTCTTGTGATGATTTGCCTCTTCTGTGACTCAGCTGTCTAGCCAGACTGTGTCTAGTATCACCCCTTCTGGAGTTTTAACCATCCACAAAAGGCAAGTGAAACCTGAAGCAACAATACCACTGCACGCAGCACTGTTCCTGTACAACCCTTCCGTCTTGCTCCTCCCCTCCTCTCCAGAACTGAGATATCCTACATCCCTGCAGAGTTTCTTTTATGAGGCCCAAAAGCGCTGACTTGCTCTCCTGAATTTTCCCAAGTCAGAATTTTTCCAGCTGAACTGGAAGATAAACACGCAGCAAGGACCTCTACAAACACAACACCATTCCAACAGTTACAACCATGAAGACCTTATCTGGTAGAGCAGGATTTCTGCAAGACACAGGAAGGCATGAAGAGGAGAATCACGGAGGAAGGCAAGAAAATTTGTTTATGATTTCTGCCCAAGAAGGTTTGATGTAGCCACCACTGGCTGACACCTTCCAGTGCACAAACCACTGCCATGCTGCACACAATGCTGCCTGGTGAATTTCTAACACCTGCATTTAGCATTTTTTTAGTGAGGAAATAGGCTGGACTTTATTCTCCCCATACAAGCACAAAACCTCATCTACATCACCTCCTCACTCTCTCCTCTTTCCCTCAGTGCACACAGAGGCATTTTTTAAAAATGAAAACCACCCTGACAGAAAAACTTATCTCAGAATATCCCACCATGCAGAAACTGCTCTAATCTCTCCACCACCAGGTATGAGAAATACAGTACCATAAAGACACCTCTTTTTTTCATTGCTCTTGTGAATGAAGTCTGCACCTAGCCCTCTTTGCTCTTCATTGCCCTCTTTTTCTGGAAGACAGAGTATCATGATAATACAATGTAAAATAATTCTTTTTAAGTTTCTTCACCAAAATAAGAATGGAATTTAAAAACATATTACTTCCTCAGCCTTCCAGCATTTTTCACATTGGGGATTTAAAGCATAAATGTTCTGATGTCTCCACTAGTACAGAACACATCTTGAAAAGGAACCTTCCTGTAACTTAAAATTGTGCTTCTTTAGCTTTTATATACAATATCTATTATGCTACTGAGGGGAAAAGGACACCTTAAAAATATTCTTATCTGTCTTTTGATGTCTGTTTGTCCTGTGTTTGCAAAGATGAAAGTACTCATATCTGTACTTATATTCCAGAAGTCTGGAATACAAACAGCGCTTGTAAATCTTCCTTTATATCCTACTCTATTTCCTGACTGAATTAGCTAAGTTACGCATGCCATTTTTTTAAAAAATAGACCATTACTTCATAAATGCTTTTACGACATTAAACTATTGCATTTGTGTTTATTAAACCAATTTAACACTACAGCTTCAGCGAGTAAGCTGGCTTTCCAAATCACTAAGTTAGCACAGAAAACTGCAGCCCCCTAAGAGAAAAAGCAATGCGTCAGGACTTTGGAGAAAAACTGCTGAACCACTCATATTGTGTGAGAGACAAATGACAAATTAGAGGTTTGTTTACCACATATTTAATGTTTTTCTGTACTGTCTCATTAGCGCTTTAAGATTTAACCATGAGAACGCATGAGAAACTTCAAAATTTACAGACACCGAACTTCATCCCCACCTAAGCTTTTATCACTGCTGCTTGCTCAGCACACCTTCCTTACTAATGCAATTCCCAGACACAAGGCCATCAGCACCGATAACTTGTGATGAAGACAGCAAATTCCCAAGCTCCTTAGATAATCCTACTAGATCAGTGTATTAAAAAAAAAAGAAATTTACTCTCTTTACTTTAGAGTAGTTGTGGAACAATCCCTTCCCCGCTGTAAGTCAAATAGAAGTGGTTTGCTGCCCTTGCTTAAAAGAACAGACATTTCCCAAACTTTGTTAATTCAGACATGACAGTTTGTCTAGAAGTTGCAATATGATAAACTTAAGCCTCCTAAAATAATAAATTAGGAGATTCAATTACAATATGAATTAGGAGTAAAAATACAAAAAATTAGAGTAGCAACTGTAATGTTTATGTCAAATCTACAAATATTTTCTTGTTGAGTTGTATATTTCATAAGAAAATTAAGTATTTGATCTTCGCTGGCAATTACATTTGCTTGAGTGGTTTAAAAAAACTCAATTTTTACAATACAAGGCCATTTGGTCTAAAATTAAAACATTTTATTTTTTCTGTTTTTTACATATTTGCTTGTTTTCTAGCTAGCATAAGGGCACTTTTACTGTAATTACAAAAGATAATTTTAAAAATGTACTATGTACTACAGCACTTTGTCTTGACAAACAATTACTAGATATCACATTTAACAGAACACAAAAAGCAATTTCTACCACAAGGTTAAAATTAGTCTTTGAACAAAAGATGCTTTCAAAGCAAATCCAAATTCTCATCAGCTTTATATCAGTTTCTCTGTGAAAGACAGGGAAGTGAGGGATGGAAAGAACAAAAAAAAAAGCCTGAAGGACATTTGAAAAATTTCTTGCTAACATTCAGTGTAAGCACACGTTTTATCAGCTTTCTGATAAAGGTCTAAGCAGAAGGACATGATTAAATTTCTGCTGTCAAACTGTATTGTGGTCAAAAACTACACCCATCAAAGAAGAGAGTAGTAGAAGGTACAGTTCTCGAAAGAAAGTTATACCTGTATGGAGACATTCACTTCTGGATCTGGCTTTGCAGTTCAGGGTTATTGGCTGGACTTGATGATCCTAAGGATCTTTGCCAACCTAAATGATTTTATGATTGTTGGGTCTTGGTGTTTTGATACAGTAAACTACCTAATCAACGAATGGTTGCTTTAGCTGACTGATGAGAAATATGTCCAGTAACTGCCTTAAAACATTAATTCATTTTCAGTAAGAGGTCACAGAGTAGAAAACCACGATGCAAAGGATGCAATGCTAATGATTTGAGGAGAAGAGAATGAAATAAAATAGCAGTACATGGGTAAATAAAATATCTGCAGTGACTGCAGCTTTTGATCTGTATCCTAAACTGAAATTCTGTACCATGGCTTCTAAGGACCTGTGTACATTCACAGAGGAGGAAAATTAATGCATAATAACTGAAATACAGTACTTCACTCTATAATGCTTACTCTTGGGACTACAGTAGATTTAGATCATAAAAACTTAGCTTGCCTTACCAGATTAATTATTTTACAGACATCTAAAACATTAGTCCATTTTCAGCTGTTTGGGAATATCATCCTCTAATCAGTGATCAAAATTTTCTGTGAAGTAAATGTACTTAATCGACCAAATAAAGGAGCAGGAATTCTTAAGACTTCTTTCTAGATGAGTGCTGTTGAATGGTCCCATGAAATGGGAATGAAAAGGCACTTTTAAAAGCGTGAGTCTAAACAAATCAGGGGGAACCAACATAGGTAAGACCCCTTAAAAAAAATAAGACCCAGGAAAGAGAAGGAAGAATTAAATGACAAGTTTGCAGCAGCAAGTCTGAACAAGTCACTAAAGGGAGTCATGCTTACAAGGAGAATTCAGATTCTCTTTTTGCACTTGATGGGGAGACCAAATTAATATCATTTTTTCAAACATCATCATTAGACAAAACCCATTGTTAGTTTCTATAATACTGTTTTCTAATTGCTAAACAAATTATTGTAAGAAGGCAATAGGGCAGCATCAGTACTGGGAGGTTCCTAACAGGATGACCTAGAAGCCAAGATACACAAGACCACAGAATGAGCACCTCTAGAAGAAAAATAGAAGAGAATTGCAGTTCATCTCATAATTCTAACACAGCAAGACTAATGGCTGCTAATTAGGCATGTAACTTCACACTGGAAAAAAGCAAAGAGGTAACTATTTATTTAAGAGACAATACCACATGGATTAAAAAAGCTCCTGTCAACAACTCTGGACACCTGTACTAAGCTCATTTATTGCCTAATTAAATATTAACATGTCCTGATAGAATCTGTGGTATAATTTTAATTACTGTTTTCTCACAGGGAAGCCATATAATCAATGTATTTCTAGCTGTTCCTAGAGGCTGTTTTGTAAAACTCCATTAGTAAATTGTGAGCCATCACTAAAATATTTTCCTCCAGATTTCTATAAGTAAATCAAGAGTATTATATTCTCCTAGGAGGAGGGGAGACTAGATGCCTTCCTTCAGGGGAAAAATATATGATTTCTTCAAGAATAAAAATGTTTTAACTACAATCCTGTTTAAAGACTTGTTAAAATTCTTGCACAAAGAATCAACATCAGGGATTTACAGATCACCGAAGTTATATTTAAATTTATGCTTAATCCCAAATATTTTTATTGCTGGATTGAGTAATTAGGATGAGAGTCACATTACTTCCTTCAAGCATGTATTTAAATTTTCTGCTGGGGATGAATTGCAAATATTGAGGTACGTCTTGAACCTACTTACGTATTTTCTTTTTCCATTAGGATTAAGAATGCTAAATACTATAAGCATTGATTAACATTCCTGTGTATTAAGGGGTCAGAAATGCAAGGAAACAATACCAATTCTATTTGGGATGCTATTTAAATAGCTAGGCATATAACTTTCAAAGTATCAATTCTCCAGGTAGCACTAAATAATTTCAAGTTGTAGAAAAAGAGGTACAGGGGAGGTGGAAGGAATAGTTAAAGGAATATTTTGCTTTACATTCCAATGATAATCTAGCCATAGATTACTACTTTGATAACTGAGCTCTTGAGCATTAACTTTGTTTTGAACATACTCCTTTTATCTTTTTCTATGTAAAAGTCCTCTGGAAGTCAAAGGGTCTTTTGTAAGAGCAGGGATTTCAAAAGCTAAGCCACATTCTCAGAGCCTGATTATACAGAGATCTGGATAACATAATCATGGGGATAAACAAACCATGAAAATATCAGCCCCTGTGAATTTTAACTCAGCATTTGAACATCTTGTGAGAGATTCAACCCCATTTTAATTCAGCACTAGATTTGAGACAGGATCTTTAAAACAGATTTTGATTTTTGCTGGAGGTCTCATCTTCATAAAAAAATCCCCTAGCATTTTCCTCTTTTTATTGGCTACCAGAGTAAGGACCCATGTAACAGTGTTGCATGCAAACTGTTAGATTTTATGTTCACAGACATATGAGTAGTTGAACTATTTTTCAGAATAGGTTTAAGCTAAATAAAGAAAAATCAAATAATTGACAACATTCTTTCAAAATTACTTTTCTATGTATCAACTTGCAAGGAATCTCAAATCTTGCACTGCAAATTAAACTATCATCCTGAATTAGTTACCATTTTTGTAATGAGTAATAGCTTTTTTCTGACCCCTGGAATCATGAAACAAACTCTGCTGGCATATTTTGATTGATAAGGACATTGTACTTGTCTGGCAGGACAGCTCATACAGAACTTGGGATAGGATGTACACATTCCAGGGAGAGCATTTGGGAATGCAAACCCTGGGTGGATCGAGCTCAGGAAGGGTGGAACCAGCACAGCCAGGGCTGTCACTGGGAGATCTGAGCTCCTCTGAGAGCACTGTGTGATCATCCATCAGCCATCACGAGGGGCACCACACATGGGCTCAATAATCCAGACAGAGATGGCTTTTTCCACTTGAGAGCTTCAAAGTGGAGATTTCCGGCCTGATAGGCTGATTCTGCTTTTCCAGACTGAGCTCTTAATAAATAAACATTCAGTGTTTGCAGATGTTATACCCTCTCTGACAGACAGAAATCCATGCAGAGAAGTGCTGAAGTGCACAGAGATTTTTTTATGCCAAAGGACAAGCTCTGTTTCCCATCTGCTTGTAGCAGACACAGAGGCCCCATCTCAAGTCTGGTTTTCCTCTACATTCACCTGAAGTTTTCATAGCAGTAGCTTAGTCAATGCCTATTAACTTTTTTAAATGCCCATGAAAAATGACACATTCTATTGGCTTTTAAAAATCCACCCTGTGGGATATAAAACAAATTTAATAAAGCAAAAAGATCAAAGCTCATTAAAATATTCTTGTAAGAAGTGAAAGCAGCCATGATACATGGAAATTCCTGGCAGGACCATTCTCCTGTTTACCACCAAGGAAAAACATTATTCTAAGCTAAGCATGCCCTTTTTCATTAAACATATAACAGTTCCCAAACCCCAGCCCTCTCTGGAGTCATTGCTCAGGTCTGTCAGTTAAGTAAATATGCTCATCAGAGGATCTAGCAGCACACACAGATAAGGTAGATAGGAAGTCCATTCCCTTTGAAATCGATAGGAAGGTGGTTGTTAGACACTGTAATTGAGTTAGGCTTTCATCTGGGAATCTGTGGTAAATGTTCCCCCTATTACTGCCACAGGGGTGCAAGAAAGTGTATGACAGCTGTGGCTGGATCTCTGGCACCATTAATGGCACAGCCAGCTGAGACCTGCTACAAAAGGCTTATGCATGCTCAAACCTGGAATACTAAGAGTAAATCTGTTCTGAGCTGCTTGACTTGCAGGCTCTCTGCTTTTTCCAATAGAGTATTGATTTAAAATTGGGCAATGATTCAAAAGCCTTCTGATGCTAAACACAGAAAGTCAGGGACAAAGATATTTAAGGAGAAATAAGGGGTTAACTCCACAAGAAGTCCTTGCTTAGGGATAATGATACCAGTGACAAATAGAACATGTGGCATTAGAAATGGAAACTGTGGCATTAGGGGTCTGGATTTTTCCACCTCTGCTCTTCAGATGACCTTCCCCTAGAGCAGCCAGTACAGAGCAGGGCAGACTTTGCTGCACACCTAGAACAGGATGGATAAAACTGTTTTGTGCACACACGAGTACAGCAGGAACTCACAGGATTTTAATGGGATTTTGCAAACTACAATGCAAAACCCTGTAGTGCAGATCCCAAGAGGATTGACCAAATCTGACAAAACCTTAAACTACAGTCACACAAACTAGTTATTGTAGGACTGTATTGTAGTTGTAGTGTTATTTTCAGATGGAAACCATTTGGACATTATATAAGCTCTTTATGTCACGCATCTTTTCACAACTTATATTCGTATGTTTTAATTTTATTTAAACATACATGCAATCTATATGCATATTTGCAAAATAAATTGCATAATTTCTTAATTGGCAAAATCCATACTTTAGTGACTTTTTTTTTTTAGTTTTGGTAGTCTTTAACCTATAGCCTTCTTGAGGTAAAAAACCTGTTTAAAATCTGACTCATACCCTTATTCTCTAATATTTAGTGTCATTAGTGGTAACAACCCTTCTTAACTGGGCCCATTCCTGCAATTAATTTAGTTTTCACAGTTCCTATCAACTCCAGTATTCATTCCAGTATGGCTTCACTGCCAGATCTGAACATTATAAAAGTAATACCTTTTTACTTTTTTTTTTCTGTGACTAGAAGGGTTCTGAGAATGGTTGATTTCCTAAACATTGCACGTGTACAACCACCAACAACCCATCCCTTTCTGAAAGAACATGCGTTCTTTAAAAGTGTCTTCTCTTTCACTACAGCCATTCTGTTCTGCAGTAATGTAACCTATTTGTGAAAATACATGCACCTACTTCTTATTTACACATACTGGATTTTACACCATGAATTCCCCTAATTTTAATTATGCATCATTGCCTAGCAATACAGGAAACAGAGCTTCCCCCCATCTTGATTGTAAACAGTAGCATCTCAAAAGATTTTTTTCTTTTTAAAGTGAAGATAAGTTACTGCATTAAATTATAAATGAGGTATTTTTTGTCAGTTGATTGGACACTGAGTACACATAATAAATCACCAAGAGCATTGTATGCTGGTCTACGTGCTAACCTTGAGCTGCATTTTATCTATTGCCTGCAATTCAGGAGACAATAAGGTATTTTACCCAATCAGCTGATCAGCTGAAGGAACTCAAAAGACTGAAATGGCTTTGAAATACACAGGCTTTTAGATACCAAATTACCTCTGGAACCCTCTACCCAGAAGTAACTCAAACAAAACCCATTTGAAATACTGCTTCAATATTCAAAAAAATCAATAATTTAAACCACAGGTTGAACATTTTTACTGCTTCCACTGCAGACTGTCGTTTTTTGAAATGAAAATGCTAACAGCACCAAAGGGGAAAGCTCTGGCCAGCAGAGATGTGTGTGTGCAGGCGTAGATTGGCTGGAAATGCTGCCTTACTTTTCCTCCCCCAGTTACGTTTACATAAGATCTCTTAAAATAAACAACTCTCATTTCCACCACTTGGAAAAAAAAGGTTTTTCTTTCTTGCACTTGATGTTTCTGTCCCTGAGAGCTCAGCTATATCAAGACACTTCACTGTAAACACACGTGCAGAATGCAAATACTACATCCTCAATTATTCTATTAAGTCATAGTATTTTTTGTGTAACAGGCATTAACATCATGGCTTTGCGTACCAGCAAGCACCCTGTGAACTCTTGATCAATAGACAGAAAGGCAGGAACAGGGGTGATGTTGTGTTCCAACATTCACAGTAGGAGCAGGAGGCAGTCCAGCACATGTTGCAAAAGCCAAACAGGTAGGGATGTTCCACTGCCCATGATACCAGCTCATTTAGGCATAGAAATGGCTGGCTGGAAAAAGACTTCTTGAATGACAAGGAACACACATGAAGAAGAGATCTGGCAGGATTGTGAACCCTTGAACATAACTGAAGCTAGCTAGACATGGAGGATGTTGGACAAAAATATAACCATTAAAGAAATGTTATACTCAAAAATATATACTCCAAAATTTGGACATGGATTCCAATATTCTGTTCTTAAAAGTACAAAAAATTTCTGGATATCAAACAAAAAAATACACAAATTTCAACAGAGAAACAAATCTGACTTTGAATATATCCAGAATATAGGAAAATAAGATTTTGCTTATTTATGTGTTTGAGACCTGTGTACCTCCATGTGAAATCACCTATTCCAGGTACTCCTGTCAGTCTTTAAAATATACCTCCTACACAAGAGCAGCCATGAACTGACCTTCTGAGAACACTGTTCTTGGCAGCAGTATAAACTTAAACAGCATAATAAAAATCCAGTAGCAATGAGAAACCAAATATTCATCCTTTCCTCAATTCTTGCAAAGCTAGGGAGGAAAAACTAGCTCAAGTTTGTGCTGGAGTTAAGGGGTTTGGGCTGTTACAGCTCAGCCTGGGCAGGAGCTCCAAGCATGTGCAACAAGAGTGTTCTGTGAAGTGCCAGCATCTCCTTCCCCTCCATCCCAGCACACCCACAACAGGCAGGACAGGCTGGGGCAGTTCTGATTGATTCCCTTGGCAGAATTCAAGCCATGAAGTTCATCACCACTGACAATATTTGGATAGATTTAAGACCAGTCCAATACAGCGTGGGCTGGCAGTAGGTTAATCTAGAAATATAAAGCACGGATACTCATGGCAAAGCTTGTATTCAGAGAAGAGAAGGGGTGTAGGCTTCTGGCTCTTATCTGTTGTTGCAGCTACAGCCTGGAATGGAACTTCATCCCTCAGCCGGAAGGACTGATAATTCTCTTGCTGTAGCCTCTGGATGTTTCCTGTAACGATCCCAGCATCGCTCCTATCTTGTCTGGATTGACTTTTGCTCAGCATGCTTTCAACCATGGCCCAGTCTCCCACAAACACTGAACAATGCAATCAGCTGCTCCAGCTAAATCAGCTGTGAGTTATAAAGCTGAGTTCTGACATATTGAAAACATGTCAATCAATGTCACTTTACTAAACCTTCTCCATGACTTGATATACACATTAAATAAAAGGGTGCAAACAGGAACCCTCCTGAACTGCACAGGGAGAGAACCATCACAGGCAATAAAGCCCAACACAACGCCGACAGCGTGCTCCTCTCACTCCATTGTTTAACCATGAGGCTTGAGAACGGACCAGGAAGATGCTTTGGGACAGACTGCAGTGGGGACATTTCGGAAATGTTCCCAATTTTTATAGATCCCACAGATATAACAGATAGAGCAAAAACCGCAGATGAAAAAAAAATTGGTACGTTTTTAAAAAATTATTTCTAAGGTAAATTGGCTGCTGATGCTGTTTAACAGCAGCATTATTGCCATACAATTTTTATTACAGATTGTGATGTTGCAATAGGGCTTTACACACATACATTTACTATACCATGTGAATTACTAGAAACATGCTTTTCTATGTTTGTGTGATTTATTAAAACATAAATCATAATAGCATGTTCCAGAAATTCCTCTTGAAGGATATAATAAGGTAACAATTATCCTCTGAACTCCTTTCTTTGTCTTTAGAGAATAAAATGCATTAGAACGTATCCATTTGCTGCCCCATGACAGAAAATGAAAGCAACTGTGATGGTTGCACTGTATGCTTTCAGTTCTTGCAATTGGCTGGTGAAGTGAGCTTTGTTCCTGAATATGCTGTCAGAGGCAAAAACAATAGTTTCTCCAACACTTTTAAAGGATAAACCTTAAAAACAGTAAGGAAGAATAAATTGGTTTGATTTTCATATGTGCAGATGGATGTGGAAAAATCATACATGTAAATATTAAATGCAAATTTAGAGTATATTTTATTTGAAAGAAAATTATGTACACAGGGCCTCCCTGTATGGTTTTGACTTGAATCAATGTACTTCACCTTTTATGTTTTATGCAACAATTCACAGGATCTGATTCAAGGTAATTGTAGCATTTTCTTCTGTGGAAATATACACAGAGGAGCAACATTACAAGTATTGTTATAATTCCCCTCAGACAGGGTTTAAGGCCTTCTAGATTAGCCTGTGAGTGTTTGGAGTCCTGTGTCTGATTACTGGCACACTGAGAATGCTCTCTGTGTACCATGATTTATTCAATTATTTTTGAAGGAAAAATCATAAACAAACATTCACAACATAGAAAGTGCTACATAAAGGCATTATTAACTGTGCAGGTAAGTAGAAGCAGCAAGATCACAGGATAATATTGGCTTTACTAAATCAAAGGAAGTATCACTTAATCTCTCAAATTTTGATTGTTTTAAAATCCTAATTCTATGGGAGAAGAAACAAATATGTGGTTTAAATGTAAAAGAAAAAAATTAAAATCAACAGTTTCAGCAGCAATCCAGATCTGGAATTCACTTAACTTTTATTTTTGTTCCAGAAAGACACTGTACCCAAACCACATACTCCAAACGCCTAGGAGCAAAACAGTGGGGATCTCTGAAACAAATCTGATTTCCAAGAATCAAAGTGGACATTAGGTTCCACTTTGCTCAAGTGACATCAAAACATTCTTAACAAATTAGCACATATATAAAGGCACACTTTCTTTGGTTTAGCTCATGATATACAAAGAGCTATACTTTTCATAGATTTTGCAGATACGTCACTCAAAATTAAATCATGGCATCACATGAAGACCCGATCCTGTGTTGCAATTCCGATTCTGCAGGATACTTAACTTTGTAATTAACTTTAAGATAGTCCAAGTACCATGTCATTTTACTGAATGAAAAATTTTAGTCACAGCAAACTGATGCTTGGCTGAATTTGGTGTCTGTGCTCCTGTACTGCCCAGGTTCTCTCTGCTTAATATTCCTGATCATTTCCATTGGCTTTGGGTCAGAATCCGGAATCTAGATTTTCATTAATGATATTATAGTTATGCACAGTGCACACATTTCACTCAGAGCACCATTATGACCTGCTCATACTTTGTCACATTTAGGGATGGACACAGTGTCCATTAAAGTGCATTCAGAATGCCACACATGATGGTTATGATGGCTGGCAAGCATCCTTATTAACAACTATACTTTTTCAACAACAACATACATACAGCAGTCCCCTGGAAACAGATCATTTTGGGACTCCACTAAAGAGATCACAATACCATAATTACTGCCATGGTCAAGTCACACAGTTTGGTGAAGTTGTGCACATGAGAATTTTCATACCCTGTGTTTATCTAAAGTTCAAACTGACTAAAATAAAAGAGCACATGTCACTGCTTTTCTAATATTACACGCTTAAGCCTTATTTTATTTACAGCTTCCAGCAGCTCTCAGCTCCCCTGCTCGTTGTGCTCGCTGCCACGTAGCTGGAGAAGGCTAACAAACCCCTGCGTGTTCACATGACAACCTTTGTGCAAACGCATCCTTATTCTGTCATCTACTGGCAGCGTGCTTCCCAGTCATGTTCTCTGCCAGTCCTTACCAGTTTGCCAATTACACAAGCTGCTTCCCAGACATCAGACAAAAATTCCGTAAGACTGCTGTGCGAGCGTACCCTAATTAACCATCAGCTTAATTAGACAATTTACTGTGTAATTAGCAGGCAATTAGTCAACACCTCTCAGATCTTATTGACTGCTGTGACAGCCTTCCTTAGTCTACACATTCCCATACGCTTCCACGACCATGATCCCAGCCCCATCCTGTACAACAGCAACCCTTGCAAGGGAAGGGAAATCATATTACATAACAAGGGAAGAGGGAGAAAAATCAATATATAGCCTGTTCATTTATTGAACTGTCTTCTAGCCAAGACTTTCTTTTCTATAGGAATAGGAGGTCAGCTGCTAAGAAAGAAACATTCAGCTATAACATTAGCTTACGTCTTTTTCATTTGTAATGTGGTGTAGAACTTTTTCTTTTTTACTCTTACACCGCACTACATTATCAGAGAAGTCAGGCAAGCAGAAGTTATCAAAAAAAAATTAAAACTTACTAACATATTGTAGGTTTAATACAATATGTATTAGAACAGAGTTCTAGAACAGTGAAAAGGTGGTGATAGCTGCTTTCGAGACCTATTGCTTGCATTGTAATTGCTTCATAGTCCAAAATGCACCAGGAAAGCCAAAATAGATTAAAGCATAAAATGTCAATATTCAATAATAACTCAATAACATTAGTGTAATTCAGTAGGAATAATTTTTGAAGTTGTATCAAGTCCTCCACACAAACCTAAAGTTTTATGTCCTTATAATTCAGGATGTGCGAAATTACAATTAAAGACTAATATAACATGGATATTAAGGGATTAGTAAAAATGTGTGTTCCTATTTCCTTTTTCTATAGACCAAAAATTGAATTTTGCAATTAGCATTGACAAGAGCTTCTTGGATAATTCTTAAAGTAGTAATTCGAAAGTTCACGGGATGGATACACTTGTCTCCTCTTGAAATTAATTCCAGAAGATTTATTCACAAAAATCCTACATTCCTGACTGAAGGATAGAGTCCTGTTATTGCTATTGTAGTAAAAAAAATTAGATAATTATGTATGTCAAATAATGATAAGAAATGTTATTTAGAATACACTCATATACATATTTGGATTAGTTATAGGTATTTTAACATAAGAACCTGTCAGGTTTTTTAAACATATGGGACTTCATTCTGCTTTTGTAACAATGTCAATCAGGAGTAAATGCAATTATATCACCATGAGATTCAAAAACCGGCTCTTTGCTTTCTTAACTTCTTGTGTGGGCAAATCAGATGTTGAATGCAGCCTTTTCCTTTTCCAAGTGGGAACTCAAGACCTGAGATAACTCAAACACTTAAGAGAAGTGTATCACCTTTACATAGAAGCTACACAGGTACAACCAAAAAATTCCTTAAAAAGTGATTAAGCTAAAGCCTGTAAACCTGTGTGTGGAAACACGCCATTTCAGAGACAGTTACATCCTTTCAGCTAATGCCTGCAAAATTCGTAACACGGGCAGTACAGCACCACATGCACGCTTGGCACCCATCTCAGAGTGTCCCTGCAGAGTCAATTTGAGACCACATTTCTGCAAACATCTTGCAGGACTGCATGGTCCAGCCAGGAATCTTGGGGCAATACCTGCTGCATGAGGTGCTTCAGGTCTCCTCAGCCCGTCGTGGTGCAGAGCAGAAAAGCAGCCACCCAACAGCACGGCTGCCTTTAGCGTGCCCAGCTGGAGCAGAAACAACCAGCTGGTGCAGGGGAGGGGGCCCAGCACTAGAAACAGGTCTTCCCCAAGGCATCTGCAGCCTTACTGTGCCACTGGGCAGAGGTGGGGCCCCAAAGTGTTACCCAGGCTTTTGCAGAAGCCAGAATTTGACCACAGCAATGATTGCAGACCTCAGCAAAGACGCTGAACTGTAAATCAGAGCAACTGTATCATGAAGACCACTTTTCCTTTATTCCACTTCAGTATCTCAGGAGGCCTAGACTGAAGTCTAGATGGTGTTCTGGATTTTTTTTTAATCATCAGAATGTGGAAATGAGGGGGAAAACCTGTATTCTGACACATGCACTTAAGCAAATGGGGAGAGTTAAAAACCCAAAGACTTGACAGAAGGGAAATTTCTGAATTTCATACTGACAAAATAAAGATTTCATTTTTTTCTGAACATGTGTGGTTAGCTATTGAAGTGCATCATAACAATTTCAAAAAATATGGAGGTTTGTAATTCATGCTAAAACTCAAAAATGTAAAGTAGGCTTTATGCTGTGATTGTCCTAGGTGTCTTTTAAATATAACTATTAAGGAAACTATCCTGCAACCTTTTCTAATAAATTATAAAATATATTAATGCCACTTGCCAATTTCTACCGTACGTTCAAACTGCCTCTCTAGCTGAGTTCCTTTCAGACAAAAAAATATGTGAGTCATTGTCAAGATCACCAACAACCTTCCAAGGACATATAAAACAACCACAGAAGAATGTAGCTGAATGGTATTTTACACAAGTGTGTTACATATTTGCTTTTTTGAATCCTGTTTATTCAGGATGTGATATCCAAAAATGTTGAGTACTTCAGATACAGCCAACAGGACCTGCAGATCCTCAGCAGTTTTGGAAAATCATGCATGTGTGCCCTCCTCGTCTCTTTCTTGATAAATATTTGCAGGTATTTTCAGAAGAACGAGGTAAATAAAGCAAAATTAGTAAAGAGCAAAACAACATCTTCAACATAAAAAGAAAGACTGTTCTGGTTTTTAACCAGTGTAAAATTTGCATCCATTTTGTTTGACTGGGTAATAGTTACACTATGAATAGAAATTATGTCCTCTCTTAAGTACTGGTCACTACCAGAACAGCACAAATTATGCTGAGCGGGAATGAATAATCCTACTTTTGGAAGCTACTTTTTTATAAAGGCTTATGCAGCAAAGTCCTCAGTGTTGCAATCTGCTTGCTCTTTCCGAATTACACTTGAATTGCTTCTCAGTTATGCCAATCTAAGTGCACTATAAGTTTCATTACAACACGCAACACTTTTCAGATGAAAAAATACCTTAAAGATTGATTTACAAGTCTTTTATACATAAGCTGCAGTAAATATTCAAGCTCAAGACCAGTGTTCAAACTTACACTTGGTATATGTATATGAACTCTGGCTACGCTCTTTTAAACCAGACTCCAGAAGAAAAGGACAGGAAAAAGAAATAACCTCTAAATACTGTGTAAAAAGTCCCCAGATGAACAGAAACCACATCCTTTAGACATAACTGAGAATCCTGCAGCCTACCAAGAACCAGTTTTGGACGTGTGTCTGGGTTTACCTTTGCTGGCCAGCTTTGTGTGCAGCTCTGAGGAAGGTTGGCCATTGCCAGCTTAGACTCTGTGGGACTTACCCCACGAGCTCAGGGCCTAAGGCACGAGAGTTACAGCCACACTCACTCTGCTCCATGAGGGTGAATGGCAGAAAAAGAGATAACATGGGAAGAAAATTGCTGATCCTCAGTTTGTAAAAATCTGTCCTTTAGCACAGACGAGGTTTACTGACTCAGTGTGCAACACCCCTGCATGACAGATCCCTCTGTCTTCCACTGATGAATTGTCACATTGTGCTCCACGCCTTGAGGTAACAGACTTCTCCATGAGAGACTGTGCAGAAGAGAGACTCCCACTGCAGAAGAAGTGCAGCATTTCTGTGATATTTAATGCTACAGGAAGAGTGGGACTAAACATTTCCCCAGAGGTTTAATTTTTATCACGAACTTGTAAGAACTTTTTAATTTCTAAAGTAGTAAATACAATCATAAAGAGAGAGAGAGAAACTTTTTATGGATTGTTGTTAAACTCTTACTTTAAAGATGCAGTTTGCTATCTTCAGCATTCAAAATATGAATTGGCCAAAATAACCAGAATTACTGATGGTAAAAACAGATTTTGAAATGGTCCAAAGTGCCTCACTTGAAAATTCACTGGTGTCAAGATGCACACCTACATCAGTTTAAGGTGAGCATCTACCTGGTGCAGACTTCTTCAGCTGTGGTAAGAAAGGCCTTGGCTTATCAATAAGGACTTTGTTAAAGCTCCCAGTCCTGGGATCTTTGGTCTCTCTTTCACTGTGTCCAAGCTGTGCTACCTCTCTCCAGATGGATTCTTCCAGGGTGAAGATATGCCAAACCCCGACATCACCAGGTCTATGGACTGAGGAAAAAGAATGGTTAAACGCAGTCCTTTCCAATCCTCAGACAGCAATTTTGAAGCTTTTGAAGTTATTTGCATAAAAAGAAGTCTCCAGCCTTCTTTAAACTGGGTCAGAGATAGGGTAAAAATAAGTAGAGAGATGAGATCTGGTCCTTAAGTTAACCATATCAGAGAAATACTTTTTCTCAGGGGAAAAAGGAAGAAAGTATGTTTTCCTGCTACTTACTCAGACTCACAGAATTATTTGTTCCTTTTTTGTAGCTAAATAACACATTTTCTATATAAAAATAAAATGGCATAACTACAGCATTTTAAAAGATAATAATTACATTCCACAGGACTTCCCTAGAATAGCCTTTTACCTCTCCTGTTAAACTTTGCTGATTTTATGCACCGATCTAAAACTACAAAAATTATGAAACAATAAAGACAGTATTTCTTATTAAAATTCTTTCAGAAATATGGAACAAAATGAAGGACATAAAAAACTTCCAGGAATACTAAAGCCAAGAATAATAATTTTAAAACTTGTAATACAAGAAAATAATTTAAGAGTGTTGTGTGCTAAGGAATCCCATTAAATGCTCATTTTTCTGTTCAAAAAATGTAGTTAATAAAAGTTGTCTAATGCTGTTTAGTAGAAAGGAAAACACTCCCTTTTATATTTGACATTAACAATCTGATCATTTGTCTCCCCAAAGAAAGCCCATACAGCTTTCATACAGACCACACAATAAAGAATAGTAATATTTCTGTTTACTGAGATATCAACTGGCATTTCGTTGCAAGTCAATGGTCTATCTTTGCTACAGCATACTAGACCTCAATCTGGCATCTACAAATGTCAAGAGTATAAAAAAAAAATTATAGGATGGAAATCAAAAGCATGTTCTAAATTCCTAAAAACCAAACAAAGTTCACCTAGACATATTTGCTGCAGAAATCAGTACAATATTCAGCTGTCAATCTTGAAAAACAATGAGGGAGCGACGCTGTCAGTAGGACAGGATAATAACATTTCAAGCAGATGTTCAGGCGGGGCTCTAATTCTCACTGAACTCCCTTGGTAAGCATTTAATTTCTTTATCATATGCAAGCTAGGCAAATTGTACTTCATCAAAACTGTATTGTGAAATATTAATATTTCATATTATAGCAAAACTCCATAGAATAACCTTTGTCATATTAAGAACATCAGAATTTCAAATGTCATGGTTCTGCATTTTAATGCATCTTAAATAGCTTTTTGGCTTGGCACCATAAATTATAACTAGTTTAATCTAAATTACTATGCTGTAATATCATACAAAAATATACATTTTGTAATACAGATTCACTTCTGTGCAATACCAATGTTATGGAAAACAATGCATCATTGTACCATGATTTTTTTACCACCTCCAATTATGAAGTGAGGTGCACACAGTGCAAATGTACAGAGAGAAAACTAGCTAGAGCCTGAATATGTATATTGTAATAACAGCACATAGAAATGCAATATATACTGGGCAAATTAATTAATTCTCTGCCAGCAATCATTTTTATTTAGAAATGGTTCTGAAAATGTGTTGTAAAATCTACACCTGTAAACTGCATAAACATATATAATGGCTAGGAAGTTTCCTCCACTATGGTTTAGTTCAAATTTATTCTAGTCTTAATTGTAGCTTTGTTTCTAAAATCATCCACACAACTTGCTCCATATATAATGAAAAAAAATTAAAGATTAAAAATGAAGTTAGTCTGCATGTTGATTTCTGCTGGTTCTTATAATAAAGGCAACTGTTTCTGCATTATTGAAAGCGACAGCATCACAAATCAATGCATGTCACAACAAAATAAAGACAGATGTATCTGATTAATCAGAATTAAATTTTAGAAGTGAAGGAAGCATCTAGAAATCAAAGCAAACATTTCTGCTAACCCAGTTTTTTTTCATCTTTCTGAACAGCCCATACAATGCAGTGAGAGAACAACAAAGCCTGAATTCAGCTGATAAACCCTAATTTCTACTCTTAAGTCCTCACTGTGGTAGTGAATATGGCATAGGGATGCACACACCTCGTATAACCTTTGACTTATTTTGATACTACGCTTATACAAACTTTCTGATTACAGGTTTTAATGCAAATTTTGTGTTCTAAACAATGTTCACTAATAAATGCTTAGTAAATATAGCAGCTCAGTATCACACTTCTCATAAAACCTTCCCACTCACAGTTATGTGTTCAATTAATGCTGTATCTGTCATTTTGCGTGTAGTTTTCTGTTCATCTAAGCTCTAAAAGAGGTAATAATTGGTATCCATTTATTGTGGACTCTATGATATGCAGCTCCCCCATTTCCCTTCAATGCCTTGCAAACAGAATTTACAAATAATATGTTGCTGCATACAGTTATCTGAACAAGACAGAAATACTATTTGAACCAACAGAGCAATGAGCTATTGATCCTGCAGTCAAAAAGGGAAGACATGAATGTAGAAAAAGGTGTATGAAAGGGTCACTTCTATTCTGCTACTATTTGTTTTTCCTAGTGATTGTCCATTTTAAAAGCAGTTATTCCCTTTTCTGGAAGAAATCAAATCTAATTGATACTAAAGCAGCTGTGCAAAGATGTTTAATTTAGTAAATAAAATTCTACAAGACACTGTCTCCCTCAGAGATACCACCAGACGTATACATGTACAGTTCCCTATGATTAATATTTGCTCTACACTATAACATCCAGCACCTTGTAAAGTATTTAGAGCGCAGTATATTTCCAAGTATAAATACTCTGAAGGAATTTCAGCTATTTCTCATGTTAGCTTTTTCGTACAATAGCACAGTAATATGCAAGAACAAGCTTTACTGAATCACTCGCAGTTGAAATGCTCACCCTGCAAACAGAAAACACTACAGAGGTTGTCATGAAGACAATTATGAGCAAGGCACGTGGGTGTTTATAAAGGGAGTGAGCATGGCAGGAACAGTGCACTCTGTGCTAACTCCCCCTGTGGAAGCAGGTGAAGCTTTCAAGGTGAGGCCATGACACATGAGGATTAGAGAGACCAGGGGAGTAAATCATGGTCCAGAGGCTGAACTCCAGCACTGTTACCCAGCAGTTCCTCTGTACAAGGCAGTAGGGCCTCTCATGGGCTGCAGGGATGCCTGGCCTTCTTGTTTGAGAAGAGCTTTCTGTGCTATATGGTGCAAGAGAGAAAAGGAGAAGTAGCTCAAATGAAATAAATCCTGTGTCTGAGGAGAATCACAGCTCTCCAGCCTGAGTCCTTTTTATCTCTGTCCTTGGAACCCCTTCTTCCAAGATTTATCATGCTTTTCTCTCTGACCTTATTCCATCACACCGCAGTTAATGTATGGAAATTGGTGGTTGGGCTGTATATGCTTTTCACCACCTAAATGTCACTCATATTTAGCCTGCATCAGCCACTTTTGCTGAAGTGCCAAAGGATGCCTATGGTAAACAGGGAAGTCACTGGTTTCCCCCATCAGTGTCTGAACATTGTGGCAAATTCAGTCATTGGTTCTGGAAAAGGGAGAATTTCTGCTGCTGCTGCTAAGCTCCCCATGGCCACACAGACAGTTTATGCTTGGCAAATCAGAAGGAAGCCCACCAGTTAAGCCTTACCAGGACAGATAAAATGAGGAGATGGGGGAAGAACACAGAATCCTACTTGCACCACACACAAGGCTGAAGTAGAAAAGCTTCAGCTGCCAAAAACTGTGTCTAGCAAGCTCTCTTCCTTCCCAGAAGCTCTTCCACTTTTGGGAACTGTACTGTCTGGGGAGCTGCTCCTCCTCCCACCAACTCTGCAGGCTTCGATCAGGAAATCCTCACTCCTGATCCTGCTGTGCAGTTTGCTTTGACTAGCTGGGCAGGACAGCTCAGTTTGAAATCCCCACCATTGGTACCACAGCCCAAGAGAGTATTCTGCTCCCTGCTGAACACTGCAGAAGATTTACATCTACATAATCAGAAGCCAAGTGAAAAAAAAAAAAGTTACCACATTATGCCAACCTATAGTATTTCAAACTCTCTACCAACAACTTGTTCTAGCATTAAGTCAACAAGAGCAGTCTTTCCATAATACTCCGCTCACGTAAGAGCTGCTGTACCTTACTGAGCTTTTCTTCCCATTTGAAATAGCTATTTTTGAAGAATTAAGTGCCATGTTACCTGGATGAATAAAAGCAATTTCACTTCTGCAGCACCTCTCAGCCAAGCATCTCAAATCATGCCACAAATACACCTGTGGGAAGTGCAGTACTAGGAAGAATACAACAACAGAAAAACTAGGCAGCACTTGGGTGGGACACAGTTCTACTTGATAAAACACATGATTCAAGAGTTTAGGCACACAGAAAGAGTACTGTCTCCTGCTGAACATTAGAAGGAAGCTTAGGCGGAAGTAAAAACCACAGAACTAGAATTCACTAGATAGCACTTTTCTGAATTTATTAACTTAAAACCAAATAATAGCCCCAATATCTTATTGCAATAAATACTTAAAAAAAAACTTGAAAGATCTTCATGTGAGTCACACCTCCAGAGTATGGCATCCAGTGGAACACTTCACAGTCGCCATTTCAGAAATGACTCAGAGTCTGCTGCTCAGTATAGCACCAACATCACTTCCTACAACATGCATGTCTTTCCTCCTGAACTCCCACCCAAGCTGGAACTCAGCCTGTGTCTGTTTAGCTCTCGAGATGCACAGTAATCAATGTGCAGTCTGGCAGGACTGCCAGCATACCAGCAATAGAACTGATAAAAAAATAAGTCTCAGTACTTGCTATGGGTTGCCTGTAGCCTAAGCACTGAATAATTACAACTGATGGTATCTTATACAAGTAAGTCAACTGTAATCATACTTGAATGACATTTATGTCCTAAAAAGTGTTTTAATGAGAAGCTCTGTGAAGCAGATTAGAACCTCCACTGTAATCCAGAGGAGCACTTACTTCCTCAGGGCTACCTCAGGTCTAAGTGACAGCAGAATCCAGCCTGACATATTTTATAGTATCCTGTAGCAATACAGCATTTTGTCCTTAGACTTTCCTCATATTAGAGGGGCACCCACTATAGTTAATTCACCTGTGGTATTCACCCATGGAAAGGTGGCAGAGGAACAAATCCACCTGTTTTCTTCTGCTCCATCCATCAGTACACTTGTATATTCCCTCCTCTGAACCAAGAATAAAAGGCCCTTTTATCCAACTTAAACTCAAAAGCTTACTTCAGCCCACACTACTGTTTGTTACTGGTTGACAATACGTTGCTATTACTCACACGGTTACTCAGGCCGATGTCCAAGGCCTCTTCACCTTTGCTTTTCTTCCTCTCTCCACAAGTCAGACCATATCTATGTCTCAGCCCAAAACCTGTTTCTTCTCGCTGTGATTTTTTTATCAAAGCTGTTATTTTCTTTCACTATCTAAACTTCTTGCTGTCTCACTTTGCCATTTTGATGTAGCAAAAAGAAGTTGCAATTCTCCTGAATTCAAACAAGCAATTACAAACAGAACTACACAAAATGCTTTTTTTAAGGTGCCACACTGAGCCATAGCCTTCAAGACTTAATTCTAACTCCTTCCTCCTCCACTACATGTTACTGAAGGTTGATGTCACTGTGCTCTTCTCTCCATAGGCTTGGTTTTATGTTGCCTCCGTCCTTCTCCTCCACTCCCCACCCAGCCTCCTCCTTGCAGCCACATTATCACATTGCAACTGCACCTCCAGTTCAACGGCTTATCTTGGCAGCCTCTGGCACTGAATCTGCCTTTCATGAGTGATGTGACAAAGCTGTTACTCATTCCCTTTACATTCTGATCCTCCACAGAAAACACTTTCACTGAAGTATGTTTTAAAAACAGGTTTTTTCACTTAATAGGTGGCTAATATTAAAAGTTGGGGCAATGAAAGGGAAGACTGTAACAACAAACAGAATCAGAAATTGTGCCACTGCACTGTGGAAACCCCACAGAGTAGTTGAACTACACAATGCATCATACCCTTCCCTGCTATCTTCATGCTGGCTGGATATAACAGATTCAGTTTTTTCAATTATACAAAGAAATGGTTACATGCAAAATATACATTAAAATATTTCCTCACCTTATCCAGGGAGAATGTTTTAGTGACAGCAAAGCCCCATCCAGCTTCAAATGCTCTTCGAATCATTGAAGAACTCGTAGCAGGGGTTGCACTGGCAAGGCCAAAAGGATTTGGAAACTTCAGTCCAGCCATTTCTACACTGATATCCACTAAATCAATAGGAGTATAGAAGAGAGGTAGTTCTGGAACTGTAGAAACTGCAACACCATATAAGGACTGTAAAAAAAAAAACCAAACAAAAAAACAACACTAAACCACAGAATTTTTTTTCTGATCTATTTTTATACAATTTATTATTAATCCTGATAAGGGAATAATTAAAATATGATAACCTGAAGTTTAAGTATTTTAAGTCTGTGCTCAGACTTGCAAATCAGCAAAACATGCAAACACTTGCCTATGTAACATCTTCAGCCCAACTAGCATTCAAGCTAGAAATACTATGCTATGCTGGAAATAACTGAATGACAGTAACAACAATAATAGAGAAACACTTATTTTACATCCTGTACTGATAAGCCTGGTTCAGTCCCAAGGTTTGTTCAGCCATTCTGGAGAGCCACCTCTGTTCCCTACAGCAGTCAGTAACAGCGAGATTGAAAAAACCCAGTGTATGCAGACAGACCCTTTCTGGCTCTTTTCTCAGGTGCTAATCTATAAAAAGGGTATGAAATTGTGAAAAATGAGGGAAAGCATCGTGTGGAGGATCACTCAGCCCTAACTCCATGTATTCGGAAACTCTGAATCTTTTTCCCTCACTTTGAAAGATTTTATACAGCCTACACAATGGCATACCTATGCAAAACTAATACTGGGTTTGTATTTAATTGTATTAGTATGAATATACTTCAAGACTGAAAAAAGTTAGAGTCTGATTGTCATCAAAGAACATCATACACATTATGGCTGTGCCACCACAGTCCCTTTGTTTTCATTTGAGTCTTTTCTCCGAAGAGTCAGTGAAAAGCATTCAATGTATATGTTGCATCTAATAACATAAAAATTGTAGAGAGAAAAGCTTTTGCCGTGTATGGATACAGAACAGCATCCCAATCAGGCTGTGCTGGGTACAATTTAAATCTTTGTTCACTCAAATGGTTGTCTCAATAAAATCACAAAGAAATAAAGCAGGAACTTCCAACACAGAGAAGCCCTACACTGTCTGCTCCTAATAAGTCACAGCTAAGAGCACAGCAGTTTCTTCTATCTTTAAAAAGAAGATTTTTTTCAGCAGGACAAAAAGAACCAGTACTTGAAGTTTGGAGTAGATTTTGTGTAGCAGAGTAAAAACCTCAGCCACTTAGGAATTGCTGCCTTACGGGTTCTTGGATTTTTTTTTTTTTTAAGTAACTTATTTAATCAATTTTTACCTGTGAACACTGATAAGCACAGATGGGATCAGGAGTTATGTGTCTGTTTTAGTGCCTTTTGTTTCCTAGTTAAAACCTGAGAGGTCACACCTGTTTAGTTTTGGGATTGTGTAGATTCCCCTCATACTATTCTGACCCCAAATCTTTGAATCTTCAGACAAAGAGGATACAATTTGGGGCCAAACTTTCTGATGGCTCAAAAGCACTGAAAGTAGTGGAATTATCCTAGCCTGAATGATGCAAACCTGAATGGGCCCCTAATGGTAGACATTTTGAGAAAAGCTAATTTCTGAGGATCCCTAACTCTTGAGACCAAACTCGCTTCAACATCACGACCTCTCTCAGCTGGAGGCCAATGAAGTTACACTTTATAAAGAGCCAAACATGCCCCATTTCTTCCTTCCTGGGTGCTCACTGCCTCCTTCATGTCATACTCCACAGGGATATTTTTCTACACCAGGAGAATCTGAGTTCTTCAAAAACCAGCCTGGCATTCTACATCTCAAAAGCTTTTGTTAACCAGCAAATAAAAAAAAAGAAGGGGGGAAAAATGAAAGAAAGTGTTGTCTTTTTATCTTTTTATAACTTTGAGTTTGGTTTCATCTTTTTTATCTTTTTTTTTTCAGTTTTTTCTTAACGAATATTTCAACTGCAAAATGTTGTTTGCAATGCCAAACCACAAAACACAGTTCAAATTAAAGCACTTTTAAAATGCTAGCACTTTTTGTCTCCTACATATGTGGAAGTGGGGAAATCTGCTGAAATCAACACTGATATACTGAACTCTTACAAAAAACTCTTTGATTTTCATTCTGTAAGAATGACATCAAAGAAATACTTAAGGAAAAGTGTCTGATCAACTCCACTCTTCGCACACATGCGAGCAGTAAAGCTAATTTTCTACGTTGAATTAATTTGCTGTTCAGAATTGTTCAAATGTTCTCTGTGAATACATTTCAGCCTGAGGATTGACCACAAACTATTCATAGCTTGTACAACTGTAAATATTGTTTGCTACAGACAAATAGGCAGAGAGTGCTGAATGTGAAGCTGAAGTTCCATTGTACTGTTTCTTTGCCCAAGCAGGACAATTAAATCTCTAAAAGTTGTTCTCACCTAAAATGAACGCTGCTTGAAAGTGATTCTTAGTGACCTTTCTGTGGTAAAATAGAAAATATATCCTATACAAAACAAAACAAAACGGCACGAAAACAGTAAAAGACTTTTGAAGCACATGGTTGAAAATAACCCATGCAGAAATAGGCCTTGCCTCCTGCATGCCATCATTCAACCCAGTCTAAAGCCACTTCCCAAACCATATATTGGGGCCCATTTTTCCTGCCTTACTTCCCTTCCAAAGAGCAGAACCACAAAGAATTCCACCACATGCACTGCAAAATGTGCCTAATGATTTGTTAATGATGAAGTGGCCCAAGCAGATGTGGCAGAGACAGAAATACAAAAGGTTTCAATGGAATAAACCAAGTATCTAGAAACACACAGGGGTAGGATGCAGCTGAAGGTTCAGTAGTCAGTGGCAATACATCTTTGGAGATTTATCTCCCTCCTTCCTATCACTTCCTTTTTTGGTCTATTTTTTGTAGTTTTTTTCTTTTCAGCACAAAGCCTATAAAATAAATATATTTTATAAGCCTTGATGCATTGTTTTCTACAAAGCAAAATTTTTGGCAAACAGAATTGTTATATAGCTTCCTGAAAGTGAAATCATCTTTATAATGAAGGATTTCCCTGACATTGCACAAACAAATAGGAAAAGAAAGCCTGCAGGCAAGAGTGTATTTATAATAACTCTTCTCTTGATTTTTAGAAGTAGAGGACAAAAAGTGTGGCCCATTCTTCCTCTTAATTTGATGCCAACCAGTTGAGCTAACAATATTGCAGGTACTTGTTGCAATCATGACAATTTTTTGGAGACTGGAACAGGGTGGTGAAAAATCCCCAGCATATTGCAAGCAGTGGGTCTACTTCACCCTAAACAGGATTCGCCTGAAGGCAAAAGCACAAGAGCTGCAGTGCAGGGCTGAGAGACAGGAACTCGGCTTTAGACCTGATACAATTTCTGACATTAATTTTCTTTAGATAGAGAAAATTCCTAACCAGTGTGATATGGTCTAACTGCATTTTCTGGCCTTTAACAAAGACAGAGTGTGAAAGCAAGTAGTTGTATTACTGCTATTTTTCACAGGGAGCCTTCTCCATGAGTCCTACTGCCTGGAAGAGTTTTCCTGAATACTTCCATTTTACTCTGGCTTGCTTTGTTTTAAAGTCTGATCCTAAAACATGCCTTTTCTCCCTTGCCTCTGCTATCCTCTCTCCAATTATTCATTATTTAACTTTGTGGTAAATATGTTTATGTTATTTCACACAATTTCTGAATGGCTGTGGTAAGAAGGGATGGCTGGGGACTATCTGGTCCAACATCCTTGCCCAAAGCAGAGCCAGCTACAGCAGGTTTGCTCAGGGTTTTGTCCACTTTGACTAAGATTTTCTAAGCTTCTTCCTGGCTCTTTCTGTAACAGACATTGTTTATTCAGAGGCAAGCAACTAAATTACTAGGCTTCCTGAACCTGCCTTTAATTCACCTTTTTTGCAAATGGTGCTTTATTGCTGCATGCTAGTGCTTCATATGTTGTGCTAGCTAAACAAAGGGACATTCATTTCTTCCCTGCTGTTATCCTGGAAAGAAACAGACAACATAACTCATAGCTTCAAATAGAAGCTTCTTGGGAACCTCCCAATTCTGGTATTGATTATGAAATAATGTATATTCATGCATGCTCAAGGAATATATGAGAATGGTCAATCTTGATAAAGAATCAACACTATACTCTTTGGATATAAAGTCCATGTATTTTCTGACAGCATAGGTAAAGAAAAAATAAAAAATATACACTAGTGGCTCAAAATAACACTGTGATGTGCTCAAAATTCATCTTGAATAATGTCTTAGTGAAGTGCAATTTGTATCAGTTGGGATGCAGACCTCTATTCTCTAAATGTATCATGTACATTTCAGTCTAGGAAAAATATAACAGAAACTTCCACACTGGAAGATTCCAATAAAGAAAAAATATACCTAAAGAAAACTTATTGTGAAACAGAGCAAAAAAGTCACTCTTAAAGAGGGATTTTAGTGAGAAGAAGATGGGAGCTTGACTGTCATACATGGGAAAACAGCCCACAGGTGAGTGTATGAATAGAGCAGGAGTGAAGCATTAAGACTGGCACAGTCATCCAAGAAGAAAATACTGGAGCTGTCTTTGCTCTCAAGATAGGCATAGAAAATTAAAAGTTAGTTGTGCAATAATTGTGAGTTTCCCTGAATATAACTATTATACAACTAAATCCATTCACTGATCAAAAAGGTAACTGAGGCCTAGAAGAGAACAGCAGCCTATATTGCTTCTGCACAAGATCAATCACTCTTGGACAAAAGCAAAGGATCACAATCCCCAAACTAAATTAGTCACTAAGATTATTTAATTGAAATTTTTACGTCAGTCATGAAATAACAAAAGAGGGTTGAATTGTGAGAAAACGTGAGTAGTAGATAGTAGCATGAATTAGGCTGATTCTGTTTTGATCTCTGAAGACTTACAAGGAACGGTTCTAGGAAGACTGACTGTACTTCCTAACAAGTTCCACTACAATGATCCTTAGTTAGGCTGTGACCAGTCATGTTTACAGAAACTAACCTGACACAGCTGCAGGCAACAATTTTTGAGATGAACCTATGCCTCACATAGTGGGAGGAATATTTTCAGAGGCAGGAGATATTTAGGCAACTAACGATGGAAAGTTTCCAGCACAAGAGCAGCCAAGAAGCCTCTGTAAATAACTCTCAGTATTGAACATAAGGCATTTCTGCTGAAGAGTCCTTGAGTCTGGATCTCACGCCTGACTTGACCACGTGCCAGAACTTGCAGTGACTGGAGTTTCAGGGCACATATCAGCCCCATCTGTTCACTTAGCCTTTTGCCTGGAGTAGGTTGGGGTACAAGCAGCGTGCTGTTCAAACACTGCGTTCTGCAAGCAGTCAGGATGATGGGTTTGAGTTACACTCTTTGACATGGTCTTGGATTAGCTGAGAAATCCTATGGAATAGTTTTATTTTGATGCAGACTGAGTGCATCATTTATAGATCCTGGTCCTGAGATAGACCATGACTTTGGAAATGGCTACCTACTCCTTAACTGAAACACACAGTATCAATGCATTTATTCAAAATTTAATGTGTGCTTGATTCAGACACTCAGATCACAGGGTGATTGCCTGCTTTAGAACCTCACAGCAGAGAGAAAGTAAGGTGGTGTGTAAGGGTATTTTTTCATTTGCTTTTGGAAGTTTCCAGAATACTGTTCAGCTGTGACCTGAGTGCATGTGCACACACATGAGCACAAAAGCAGGCACACGTGCACACACCTGCTCCTATAAACAGTAGGGTAATACAATCCTTCTCTTATCCTTCTCTGAACAACTTCTTTAAAAACAAACTCTCCTCCAGTCACTAGGATTTCTACCAGGTCCAAACACTGGTGAAGTAAATTGCCAAATTACAGCATTTTGAACCACAGCAACCAGACTTTACAAGGGCTGCACATCCAAATAAATGCCCTTGGGCAACCCATTCATCTAACAGCTGGAAAGGTGACACTTGACATTTGGAAACTTTCCTGTGAAGACTGCTGTAAGGCTTTCCCATTAGCTTCCTGGTGAGACTGTAAGGTTGAATAAGCTGCCTTGAAACCTGCAAAGAGTAACAGAAATGCTCTAATATCACAAGTCTGCTTGATTTAAAATTCTAATTCTCAAGCCATGACTATTCGAATTTTTTCCAAAGTATTAAATCCATTCCAGAGGGGAAAAAAAAAAAAAAAAGCTTGGAGAAGGAAGCAACATGATAAAGATGATAAAGGAGGGTTTTATAAGTGATACCTATATTTCTAACAGGTTGAATAAGGAGACAAAAAGGAGGAGATACCTTCTCTCCCCTATCACAGTTACCCAAAGATCACTGCTGTGCATTGAGAAATTAAGGAATCAGGTCAGGGATTAAAGATGTTTCACACTCAGCATTTTTATAGGGTCTAAGAAGGCAGGACATAAACAGTGCTTTAGAACAAGTGAGAAAAAATATGCACAGATACTAACAACAAGCTTTCAGTTGAAGTATTTTTAGGAAGTGAAATCAGACCCCAACAGCATGAAATTGCACAAACATGCAATCAGAGAGGCTTTGAGCAGATGGATGGGGGAGAAAGACATTGAGCTGTTACAGTCCCAACTTCAGTTGTTCAAATCTCTTTATGTGGGAGAATGAATCATGTATCATGTTTCTTAAAAGTTCCCTGCACTAGGAACACACTTTTTGTCAGCTGGTTCTCCAGGCTGTGTCTCTGTCTTGGGAGGTTTCTTTTCAGCTCCTCTAGACTTTGTGCTCTTCTACTAGAAAAATTAGGGCAGAGTCAGCAACTTGCAAGGAGAACCAAAGGGAGACATGTAGTTACCAGGTTTTTCAAGTCTGTACATCTTACATTCCTCAGGTAAATTCACCTTTGCATTATTTGCCTCTGTGCATTCAGTGTTTAGTTTCTGTCAAGCTCTTCTATCCAGTTTATCAGTCTCATCAGAGCAAACTTGGGTTCCAGTGTAGATAACCTCAGTGTTCTGTGAACTGTTAGTAAACTAAAAGTGTCTTCCCCAGGTAACAACATTGGCAGTAGTTAATTTTCACTTTATGCACTACTGGAAGATTTCACTTTTTAATACTTATAGAGCTCAGTCCTTTTCCCCAATTACCCAATTAGGGCTTCTGCTCGCAGTGTCTCTTGTGCAGGGAGGCTTACTACCCTTGAGTGGAATTCAGAGCTGGGGCCAAGAAAATGTTGCTTGAATTTAAGTGTTAAGATAATGTAAGAAAGCTGAGTTCATCTACCCAAACTCTAATATATGACCCAAGCTGAATGAATCTGTAATGTTGTAATCACCAGATATTCCAGGTATTAGTTTCTCAAAATTTGTATGATTAATCAAAACCAAAATGAAATTACTTTTGGAAGTATCTAAAAGCAGAGAAACCTGAGAAAAACACTTTAGAAGAAGTCACCTGTATGTATCTGTGCATGTACCAGGAAGCTTGCTTGCCATCGTTCACGGATTCCACGGTAGTGTTGGCAACACCGCCAATGTCACCCCCTGCAAACACCCAGGGCTCACTTGTTTGCATGGTTTCTGGGTCTACTTCAGGGAGACCCCATCTGTTCAACTTGATAGGTGCCATGGCCTCTCTGACTGTAATTAAAGTGAACAACAAGTACATTGATAGAAGAAAGAAAAAGCTGTTGTGAAAACTTGTCCAATATATGCTGATAACAATAAGAAAATTTAATACTGAAAAAGATATCTCTCATTAAAGTCAAAGCCATCCTGACTTAATATTCAAACTGGGACATCCTGGAAGAAAGGCTCACTTGAAAACTTGTTACACATATTAAGAATAAAACTATAAAACCACAATCAAAATTAAATGGCTACAAGAAGAGAAAATGTATCTTTTTCACTACAATTTCTGATTTTTTTAGAGATATATTAAGAGATCCTAATATTTTTCATGCTATTAGAAAACAGCACACATAGGCATTTTACACATGAAATATTATTGTCCTTCAAACAGTGCAGATGTGCAAATAAAAAAAATTTTTATACTGCATGGCATTATAAAAATGTTATTAAATATACATAAATGCTCAGAAAAATATTCTGTTAATATTTTTTAAATTATTATATTCACAAGGTACTCCAAAGTAGCTTCACTAAGAGAATAAGGTTTTCAATAAATACTGTTAGCAAATTTTGATGGCATCTTTCAAAATAGGGGGGACTATATAGCTTTGTCTGCAGTAAACAAAGATTCTGCAATAAAAAGCAGCTTAAAATTGCAATGTCCCTCAGGGACATACCACTGGCAGATGAAGATTGCCAAGGTCAATTAAACTGATGTAGTTGCACTGTCATAAATGTAAAAGAGAAACCTGCCAGTTCAAGATGAAGATTTCTCCAACACAAAGGGCAAAGTCACAGTATTGGCCTGGCGCATGCCTCAGTACAGAGCAAGCTTCAAACACAGCTTTCCTACACATCACAGTGCTGGGATTTTCATCCAAGGCTCTGTGTCTCTGTGTTTCACCTCCAAATCATATATTAGAAGTGTATTTCAAAGGGGAGGCTATGTATAATCAGGGGCAAAATTATTAAACAGGAAGCAAGGCACAAACATTGTCTCCTACTTGTCCCACCTATGTTCTCACCCTTGGCATTTACAAACATATCAAGAGTACTCAAATTCAAAGGAATTTTTTGCAACTTGTTCAGAAGCCTGAGTCAGAGAAGACAGTTCTAAGCTGAAAGACTGTAGCAGATTTTCTACCAGAAGTATTTAATCTACCTGCAAAACCTATTGCTTGCACAATCTCTCCCACTTGGCATATACATGTGGCTTAAGCTGACAAAAATTGTATTTGGGTAGCAACAAACTCAAAAACTTAAGAAATTATTTCCAGTAAAAATATCTAAATTACTGAAAGACCACAGGGAACAACAACCTTCAGACTGAGACATTTTTCATCTGGAAAATGAGGGGTCTGGTTTGTTTGGGTTTGGGCTTTTTCTGTTTGTGTGGGTTTTTTTAAACGAAAGAGTTGGCTGATAGCAGTTTTATCAAAAATCCTTCAGAAATCAATACATTAACTTTCTCTTTGTGCCTCAGACTGTCTGTACTTCAAGAAAGCTTTTGATCATCTTTTATTTGTCATATATAGGATAACTTACTGCATGCAGTGGTACCATCTCAGCATGTGGTCTAGACAGCTCTCACAAGTTCAATATGTACAGGCTTGTAAAGACATGTTTGGAAAAAACCAGAGGAAAACTTGCTACTGAAGGATTTGGTAGTGGGGATTTAATAGACAACTTCTGTCTGAGACAGGACTGAACCTCAGTAAAGGTGTCTGAGGACAACATGCTGCCGAAAATGTAGTTTTTCAAAAGAAATTATGTAAAATTGGAAGTTCTGACTATTTATTTCATCTTGCGGAAAATTAGGGTATTAACTCTGTTATCCTGTATCTATTACATTTTGCAAATCTCTTTGAATTGCTTTATTCTAAAATAGCTGTCTGGACATAATTATACCAAAAGCTTTTTGGGTGTGAAGAATGTCCAACATATCTTCACCTGAAACAGGCCTGGGGATTTGTCTGCCTGATCAGTATTTTTAAAATCAAGAAAGAACATTTCCCTGGTGGCAAGGTTGACATGGTATCCAACTGCTATTTCTTTCTTTCTTATAACCTCCAAGATTTAATTTATATAAAGAAAAGGGCATGGTTCAAAAGCATTTTATATAAGAGCTCCTAACATCCTCACAATTTGGATCTGATGCAACTGGGAGGCTGAAGGGATCACCTCCTAGACCACCTGCACAAAGAAGGGGAGAACTTTTGTGTTCACAAAGGGAAGTCCCTTCTCTGGCCCTGCCAGGGTGAGAGAGAGCCCAAGAGCCAAACATGAGCTTTAACTCTTGGTTCTCTGAATTGGTGTTTGACACTGAGCAACAAGCAAACCTGATACTTAAGGTCTGGTGCATGATTTGGGACAGAGGTAAAGAGCATCTTTAAAAACCTTCACCCTCTCAGTTTCAAAGTTTAAAACTAACATAGCTTTTCTCTTGAAAATTCAAACTACAATCCTGTGTTTGTGCTGCCGTCTCCTCCCCAGCCTAGTGAGATATTATATATCATTTGAAAAGATCCTTCTGGATGAAAGACAACATACAATTTAATTATTCTACTGCTATCAAGTGATGCTAACACAAATAACACCAAACAAAAGGACAGTGCTGAATATATTTTCCAAATTCACTATATTCACAGAGCAAACAAACACAAATGGAAACACAGCAGCAAATTATAGCATTTGCAAAAACAGTATTAAAATATAAGTGAATACAGAAAAAATATTTTAATTAACAAAACAAATCAAACGGAAAAGATTCCTCAAATAAAGCTTTAAAAGTGAGTCTCTGTGTGACTGCCATGACTAATTATGCATCTATGTAATGTGTGTTCAATTTGGGCTTATTTAAATAGCAGAAATACTCATTAGCTGCAGTATATCTGTGAAGCTTCAATAAACAGTTTAATGGTTTTTATGTTTAACCAATTTTGTAAGTTCCTATAATTTCAGCTTTAGTAGCTCGTTAATGTTATTTTTGATATCCATCTTACAGAATTCCTTTAAAGTGAATAGATGCATTACTTCTGAAAAATACAAATATACTATAACTTTCTTAATGTAAAATGTATAACTGCAGCTGTCAAATGCACTAACAGATTAACTGCTGACACTGCCCAGTCTAAATGCCCAGGAAATAAAGAAAGGCACAATCATGCTTCCAACATTCTCCACCCCACTGGTGTCCTGAACAGGATTAAAAAGTGGTTTGACTGGGTCCAGTTACACTGGGAGAGGGTCCTGCTGCAAGCTGCTACTGACTTTGTTTTCTGTCTGTCACCAGCAAGCAAAAGTCTCTGATGTCTGTCAACTCAAAGAGCCGAATTTCTGCCCTAAGCAAACAGGGCTTTAGAAATCATCATGGAGCCACTTTTGGATATTGGGAATGGGTAATCATTTCGGAGTGTGGAACTGCTGCACCCAAAACCGTTCAGTAAACCTCTTTGTGGAGAAAAATCCTATTCCAAATGACCCAGCAGGAAAACTCCTCCCTTCAACAGGAATTTTTTGAACGTATATAAATTTCAGTTTTATATAAAAATTTTTTTACAAATCTGGTGACTCAAAGCCTGTTGGTGTGAGGCAGATGCTGTGCTAGCAGGGAGATGCCAGGCCATTCCTAGCTGGGGTATCACAGCCTCTCTTCCTCCTTTTTACTCTTCCATTAGATAGACAAGGCTCCGGTACTCTGAGGTCCAAGTTACCCAGTTGTCTGAGCAGGCACTGTGAAGAAACTCCAAGTTCTGGGACTCCTGGTTTGCCAGGAGTGCCACTTGGAGTTCTATATTTGTTCAAAGGAAAACTAAAATCTTTTTAATTTATGAGGTCAGAGCTCTGCAAACTATTTTTCCTTTGTTCCCTAGCAAATGCTTCTCAAACTGTAGAAATAAAAATTAAGTCTGAGTGGGTTAAAGAATAAAATTGTAAACAACTTGGGAAAAGTTTTCTTTACTGCATGTTGAACTATTCCAGGGCACTATTCCAGGGGGTTTGCTGCTGCAGTTTCCAAGAAAGATGACAGTTGTACTAAAAGTAAAATATCTGAAAGTCGTGTCTGATTCCTGGAATTACGAAATAAAGTTTTGCCCTTCAGTCAGGATGCAATAGCTAGCTACTACCAACATTTTCATAAAACATATTTTGGTTCACAAATAACTTACTATTTCTGGGGTTTTTTTACAAAGGTGGTACTTGGAATTTGCTTGGATATTTTTGCATTTCTCTTTTTTGCGTCTCCAGGAAAATAAAATAGATATTATCATGCCAAGACTCAGTGTTCTGGTTACTTGGGAATTTTTCCTCTTCACTGCTGCCTGCTAAACAGAGTGTCAAACTAAACTACAGCTGCCAGTCCCCTATTCTGGCTTAGTCCCTTGGTCTGAACTGAATTTTGTAATGCATTCTGAGCACTATTTTCTCTAGTTCCTCCATCGTTCTCCTTGGAAATTTATGAAAATAAATCAGAACAAGGGCATTTGTTCTAAAACTTTGCAGTCCAAAAGTATCGTTCCCTTTGCTTACCAGTAGGAAATAGATTAGAAAAGGGTTATTCAAAGCTCAGGCTTTAAAACCAGCTGGACTGGTGTTAAGTAGGATGTAGAGGCTGAACACAGTGTGAGGGAGTACACAGAATTGCAATTGTATATGTTGAGTAGCTGCAACTAGGAATGATGACAGAAGGTATTTCAGTAATTCGCTCATACACTGTAGGTCTCAAAAATAACAAGCTAAGCAAAAAAGCAAGAGCTAAAGGAAAGGTACAAAACTCCTCTCACAGCTCTTTCTTTTTGTGGGTCAGTTATGATGGCTTGAAGGCTCTGGTAAGCTTTGCAGCTAAAATAATGCACCTTGTACTTGCAAAAAAAAATTTTTTTTAAGAAGAAGCAAAATATTTTTCTTACTCCATCTGCAGTACTTGGATTTGAACAATTAGTTCAAATCAAGACTGTTTTTTTACTGGTTTTAGTAAAATGGTAACTTTCTTAAAACAGTCTAGAAGGCAACTTCCCTATTTCATCTTTAAGCAACTTCAGGAGCATAAAATTAAACTAGGAATAAATTTTTTTAAGTAAGTGATGCATTTATATGATTCCCAATGGGAGGATGAATACCCACTAGAACTGTTGCTTAAAAACACAATCAGCATTTTATTTTAACAAAACAAAAAAGACTAAATACCTATGGTGAACACATGGAATCTCAGCTGCAAATTTAATAGTTACCATGTAAGAATAGGAAACATCTTGTTGAGGATAATAGACCAGAAAAAACTTTCTAACCTATGAGCTATTTCTGCTCAGTCACCCACGCACTTATGGCTTCTTACAAAACTTTCCAACATGAGCATCAAGGCTGCCCTGAACACTTTGTTGAACTGGGGCTAAGTCTAATTTTAATCACTCTGGTTTTGACAGTATTTTCTTTATTCTTTTATCAGTAGAACCAGCATTTATAGGCTATAACCTGCTATCTTGGCCCATACCAATACTGCATTTGCAGTTCCCCAAGGTGCCTTACGAATTAGGTCAATTGACAGAGCTCTTTGTATGAGCAGCAATTAACATGTTTATTCAACCTGCACCTGAGTCACCCAGTCACAGAATAATTGAGATGAGAAGGGCCCTCTGGAGGCTGCCTATTCCATTCCCTTCGAAGTTAGATCAAGTTCCAAGTCAAATCAGTTTGCTCATGGCATTGTCCAGTTTTGAGTACCTCCAGTATTTTTGTCTCCATCTTTTGATGAGGAATACCTGAGTATTTTCATCTCTTGAATACAGAACTGAGCTTCATTTATGAAAACCTATCAACCACAGAACAAAACACTAAGATGATGTTTTGGTGTTGTTTTTCTCTTTCTTTTTCCTTTCTTTTTGTTATGTACACTGAGGTAAGTCTGAAGTTTGGTAGTAATCCAGCTCAATGGTGAAAAGCAAATTTGACTTTCATTAAGACAGCTTAAAAAAAAAATACTTAAAAGCAACTGAAATGGTATGCTCACAATAAGCACTTTATGCACTCAAGTCTTAGTTGCTTTTCCCTTTCACAACATCCAAAACAAATGACACGCATTTTTCCTTTTTATTTGATTGCTCTTCTAACAGCAGTTTCACCCAAAATACAGTGTGAAACTGAGGTGTTTTGCTCATCCACAAAGCAAATGACTCTCTTCTCTCATGATCAGCTCACTGCATGACTTTGTTCCCCTCCCATTTTATGTTCCTATTTAAAAACCTCTCAACAATTAATTTAGACTGTGAATACGCCCCAGGAAATACAAGACTAGCACAGTCTTTTGGCTAAGCAACACAGTAAGTTCAATCTTTTAACCAAGGTAATTTTTAACATGGGAGAAAACAGAATCACTCCTGTATCATGGGGTCTAACAAAATATTTGATTGCATAGGTTAATATTGATCTACCACATGAGATCCTAGAAAACCTTCCAAAAAACCTAAACACAGGGTTTTAAAACAACACCAACAAAATTTGCCAAAATTCTCAGTTGATCAACACCATCATCAGAGTAGTTAATGAATCCCTTAAAAAAAATCTTAAATCTTCTACTCCTTGCTTCCTGGAGGTTAGACTGAGCCCTGAAATATGACCCACACAAATGCCAGATTCTTCCCACAGCAATACAGCTCCAAGAGGAATGGGAGCCTGTTCTCTCCTGTGCGCTGCAGAGCAGGAGGCAGGCCAGGAGGCAGCTCTGAGGAATGAGCACTGTGCATAGCTGGGTGCAGTCGCTCTCTAGAAACAGCCGAGGATGCAAGAAACTATCCCAAAGCAACAGTAGCACACACAAGATAAGACTGCTCCTGGTATTCACCTCACATGCTACTCAAAATACCAGACTGATCCTTCTTTTCCCTGTAGGAGAAGGTTTAGACTCTGGTCATGGCTGCATGATGGATTACCACTCTATACAGCTGCATGTTGAGCAGGGACTGCCGAGTACATCATTCAGGTTTAGACCCTGCTTAGATCACTTTAGATTTACCATTTTCCTTGATTGCAAAGATACACAAAAGTACATTACTCTAAGAAATGTTGAATACTAAATCTTCTGGTCTTGTGCAATCTGAGGCACTTGCCAAGTCCTCTGTCAGAGCATTTATACCCAAAGGACCACAACAACATGTTACGGGTTAATTGGCTGGCATGATCATGCCCTGGAGAGGCAGGCACATTGTTCACTGAGGCTTTCAGAACCTGCTAACCTAGGTGACTGCCTCCAAGCTGAAGACCTGTCCATTTTATCAATATATCTTCTGCTCAGTCAGTGTTTTTAACTTTTGAGGCACATTCAATGTATGTGCCTGAACTCTTCAAGTCTAACTTAGTGTCAGAAGAGAACAGTCTAAATGCTGTTCAGTTACCATGTTCTTAGCTGTATTCATGTTCACCTCTCTGCTAAATGTAGACAATTCATCCAATCTCTGAAATGTCACCAATCTGCCAATTTCTGTATCTTTAATACAGAATTAATTGCCAATTTTTAAGACTAAACCTTGTAAAGTGCAACTAAGAAATATTGTATGAAAGACAAGTCACAGTTCTCTTGTATATGCACAAGAAATAAGTAATACCCAGACCAGCTGAACCAGATTAATGATGTTTCAATGCCTGTTTAATTTGCTAGGTCAAAAAAAAGAGAGATTTCAGAGATCAGATCAGTTCAGCTTAAAGATGTAATATAATGAGTTTCTCTAGAGTTAATTAATGAGACCAGAAGAAATTCCCAAGAGTTTCTGCAAGATCCCATTTGCACTGAGAAGAAAAATATATGTTGAGGAACTTTACTTCTATGCTGAGTTCCAGCTCTCCACAGAAACGTGCATGGAACTACCTAGTTACCAGATCCCCAAGTTTTTTTCTAAAAGTGGTGCCTGAGGGACAATCTCCTGTGAGAGGACTGGCAGTCACAAGCTGAGTAACTTCCAGAAGACCCATATCACAAACTATCAAAGAACAGGACATGGCTGCAGCTGAAATAACTATCTGTATTTGCATTAGTCAGGGTTACCTTTATTGTCACTTAAAACGGAGCCAAAGGCACTGATCACCACATCAGCTTTCAGACGGACAACCTGATCCTCATCTTCCTTCCAGTTTCCATCGCTGTCTTGCTCCGTTCGAACAAATTCCATAGCAACGATTTGTCCACCTTTAAGAACAACTTTCCGAGGAGAGAGGAAAGGCAGAAATTCACACTTCTCTTCTTTTGCAAGTTCCATCTGTAGAGTAGAAGCAATAAAATATATAACTTCAACTGTGATGCATTTTCATGGGAAAAAGCCCCAAACAAACCAACCAGAAAACATTCTTTGACTCAAGATGGATTCTTCTGTAGTAGGAATCAGCTGTGTCCAGTATGCACACAGTCATCTTACTGGCAACTTCAGAGCCTCTCAGAGCTATCAAATCAAGCAGTGGTGGTAGGTAAATTTTCAAGGCAAATATTTCTCCAATATATTTTCTTATTGTTCCGTTACTTTTAGTATGTTTAACTCCTTTGTGGCCAAAAGATTTCTCTTACGTGACTATCTATGTCTTTTAAGAAGTGGTCTAGTATTAACTTAGTCCATGCCCTGATTTCTGTTTACTATCATTTTAAGATTTTATTAAATGCTGCCTATCATGTACAACCAACAGCTTTCTGAGTGTCAATCTAGCCTTAAGATCTTCCAAATCTCTGCCATGGTAAAACTGCTTAAGTCAATTGTCTTCTGAATTTGACTGTCGCTATTTACACAACAACTTTTTTGAATATGTAATATCCCACCTGACATGATTCTAGCATGGCTCTTACTACATGAAGCTACTTTTATTTCACTGTTTTCAAGGCCCACTGCATGACTGGATGAGTACAAACATTGACAACTTTTAGAAATTTACCAAAGACTTCTACCAAAGATTTTGGTTCAGATTATAGTAAGAATCTGAATAGCACATGAGTCTGTGCAATGGCTTCAGTAATCCCATTGTGTCTAGAACTCTTGACTGAAGTGCAACAGAAGCAAATCATGCATCAAGAAACCCTCTATTACTTTCTTTGCCACTCCATTCCCCTTCTCAAAGACCTAAGGTGCCCACCTTCTTGAAACAGACAACCAAACTACCATAAATCTCATGATAAAAATGCCTGCTATTCTCAAGTATCTAAAAGTATAATGTACCAAATAAATGAAAATGGGAAAAGACCACCAAAATAAGAAAATATAATCTGAAAAAAGCCTCCTGTAGTACATATAAATTGAGGAAGCAGAATCAGTTTCAAAATGTGCGGATGATCTGATAAATGCCGAAGTGGAAAACCAAACTAAAAATCAAATTGAATGCTGAAATATGTGATGAATAACATTGCTTCACTGTCACTGGCAGTGATTCAAAGCCAAAATCACTAAGTAATTTTCTTACCAGAAAGAAAGGAAAGAAAGAAAGCCTTTTATAGGCTCACAAGGCAATGTCAGAATCACTGAGATTCCTTAAATAACAGCCAGACAGTATCATTCTACGATCTAACCACAATCTTAAGAGCCACCTACAAGACTAATAGCTGATTGAATCCAAGATTAAAAATTTTAGTTCATTTTCTAATTTACAAGCAATTCTATCCCCTGCTTGCAAATACATCTGTCTGACTCGTCAGGAAACAGATACAACAGTGGAAAATTATTTAAATAGAGAGTATACAAAGTGAGCCTCAGGTCTTTAATAAACATTCATACATTTTAAGAGCATTTTTATAAACAAAACCTTAGCAGATGTCTGTTAAGTACCTATAGGACACTCTCAGGCCAAAAAGAAATAACCAAGATGACTTTCACAGAAGTGCTGCTGTTCAATTTTACCTCTTCTGGGACAGCTCTGATATGAGTGAATCCCTTCCTGAAGACCACAAAGACACGACGAGCTCCGCAGCGCAGAGCAGATGTTGCACAGTCAAAAGCAGTGTCTCCTGCCCCAAGTACAATCACAGTTCTGTGGATTGATGGCAATGGAGAGTGACAGGCACACATCCCTGAAAGATGAAAGGAAAACCCCATTTTCAAGTCGAGAAACCATTTCTGCATGACAGCTCAAAAGGTACTTGTACTCAAAGCAGTGTAAAATTGCATCTTACAGTTTCCAAGCATGGAGTGTCACTATCAAATTATTCTGCTCCACTGAAAGACAGTTTTATTCCCCCTTTTAAGATATGCTCATATACATAATTTCATAGTCAGTACTCTAAGCAGCTTCATCTTTCTGTTGCGAAAGGATTCAAATGACAACATGTTTGTAGGATTGTGGGTCCTGTCAGGTTGAAACTAGAATTGTGAGATCTTTTTACTCAAAAAGTAAATTTCTCTCTCATCAGATTCATAATCCTTCCAGTTTAAAAAAAATTTAAAAATCCAAAAAAACCCACGAAACAAAAAAACCAACCAAACAAATCCCAGTTGTTGATAGTTTTGTGCAAGTACCAACATCAGTCCCCTCAGTCAGCTTTCTATAAAGCACTGACACTGTTCTGGCTGTGACATCATTTCTGAGGCTATTCATCAGCTGAACATGAAGAGAAAGAATATTGTTACAGTAATTCCTAGTTCTTCCACTAAGAAAATGTTTAATCTACAGTAGCATTCTACAGATCATTTGTAAAAAGCTACATGAAGAAAATGACAACATTATGTGTTTATCATCTACAGTTTGTATTTGACGATTCAATTAAACAAGAAATAGTTAAGTGAAACTGAACTGTGTCTGTTCCTCAGATGAGACTGCACTTTATCCCGTTTAAGTACAACTAACTGTTGATTAGGCAAATGGTTGTAACTTGAAAAATAATGACATAAATATTGCAAAGCTATATTCTCACCAAGCCCAAGACAGTTCCAGTCAGGAAGCACTAAGCTGGCCATTTACCATTGTACTCTAACTCAAGTGTCTTAATAGAGCAGATTTTTCATATGTAATTGTGAAACACAAATATTATTGAAGTAAACAATTCTTTTATTTTAGACATATAAGCAAAATGAGAAATAACATCCTAATACACCTATTCTCTCTCCATTTGAAAAAAGCTTAATGTATGACATGCTATAATCTCCCCCCCATATATGTGGTGTCACTTTTACTATTTATTTAATAGGATTCTTAGTCTAAAATTCTCTCTAAACTTTTCTCGTTTATTTTTAATGAACTTAATACTTCATATGAATTGAGCAGTGGAAAAAGCACAAGTGAAGCAGGGGACTGGCAGCTCAGAGTGCCATTAGAGTACAAGTCTAACAGGGATCAGTCAGAGCAGCCTGCTTTGCTCTTGGGAACACACTCCTAAGGTAAATTCACACCTATGTATTTGCAAGGGGAACCCCTTTTGGAGGAACATAAATTAACAAGTGGCATTCAGAATTAAACAACAAGCAGAGTATGTATTTTACCATAAGTCTATTATGTCTACTATTTAGATAACTGTCATAGTGAAAAAAGGAGGATAGAGTAGAATGTAGTACATGTATATTTTATTTTAAAATTCCATGCCTTAGAGAGCAAAAGGTGGCTATAGCTGCAGACAGGCACTAGGAAAATTAAGTAAAAGAGACCATGTTAATTAACAGACAACACCAAAGAGCTACCTATTACTGTCAATCAGAAAAGGTTAGTTCTTCCAAGTTCATCCTTTTTCCCATTGTAGACAATATAAAAAAACCCATATTATCACATGCTAGCAAATCAAGAGGACTACTTTGCAATATTTTGAAAGATGTGGATCACAGTATATAGATCCTCATGCAGGCAGGTGACTTACAGTACATAAGTGCTACATATCTTCTCAGAATTCTACAAAGTATTTTAGTCAAATTGTTTCAAGAGAGGATTGTTTTGCAGAATTTATTTTTCCTTTGTTAATCTATGGATGTGTTGCGCTGCATATTCTCAATCTGTTTTGTTTTTAAACATCTCTGTCTTCAAAGAGAAAATGCAAAAGCTCACCCTTTTCTCCCAAATCATTTAAGATTACTTTGAGCTTAAAAAAACCAGAAATAAGCATTTGATGAAAACAGCAAAGAGATGGTACAGATGGGATGCAGAATTTCACTTCTGAAATATTTTGCATAAAATGGGGTAATAAAATTTACTTTTATAAGCAGAATAATCTGCCACAGAATATATATTCCTCTGAAGTGTTTAAGAAAAGTCTACTAAATAAACGGGCAATCCTATATGATGCTAAAAGAAATTTCTGAATGCTCTATGAAAATCAGTATGTAGATAAAATGAGTCCTAAGTAAAAAGAAAAACTGTACATTAATCTCCTTTTTGTCTGGGGAACCTAGACCATGAAGAAATGTGGCATAGAAATCACATATTTGGGGCTTACGAGTTCATATTCAGGGATACTGAAAGCATGTGTAGTCCTTGCGGAGCAAATGCAACCATCTATGTGCTCAAAGAAAGATGTAAAACCATAAAACAAGACTGCATTTGGTGACTACAAACTGAGCCCTTTCTTATTAACTCCTGTCATACTCCTGTTGTTGTGAGTCTTGGACTTTAAGTTCATTAGGTAAGGAATTAGTGCTGATTTGAATGTGTCTGTAAAACCTGCAGCACGTGACTTGGGATCAAGTAAAAGAATTTATCAACAATCTACAAATCAGCTGCTTATATAAATCAGAAACACCTTTTATTACATCAGATTTTTTTTCAAACCATCTTATATGCTATTTCTATCAAGATACTTTATACAAAGGAGAAGTTTATGTCATCGTTTGACAACAATTCAAAATAACAAATATAACTTATTAGGAGAAATGATTTGCTGTACATCTAGATATGCATAGATGATTATTTAGTTTATAATCTGGGACTAACTTTCCTGACCATGCTCCTGAGGTAGCCACTCACCAAGAGAACCCCTGTCCCAGACATATTCAGTGGAAGGCACTTTGTAACTGGATGTGCTGCTCTCCAGCCAGACTCTTGGATACCTTAATAACTGCTAATGACTTACTGAATGTGATTACAACCAGAACACAGTACCACACACCTGGTTTACTTGCCATCGCTACCAAAGGTAAGAAGTCTTTAGATGTGTAGAATCCTTGATTCATGCTCAGTCCTTGGAATATACTGTCTCTGTTTGGCTCTGGCAAACCTGGAATAGATATTTTACGGCACATCAGAATTACACAGGAAATTTTAACGACCAACATGTATTTTGAATTACACACATATTCTCAAACACATCATCAATACAAGCACTTTTACAAACAGATGTTTCCAAAGAAATATCCAAATGATCACATTTGTAGTCTGCAGCTTACGTAACTGGTGATTGTTTAATAGTACAGACACTTGAAAAACAGGTTCTTTGACAATGCGTGTACTTGTATAATTCAGAACAAAACAAATGCAGGGGAAGGGATTAGAGAGAACAGGGTGCAAAAACAGAAAATACAAATGAGGCAGTAACGAATAGCTTAACTGATGAGGGGAGAAGGACAAATAACAGTGCTGCAGATCTGATCTGTGAGTATTTGTATGCCATCATTTTTTTGCCATTCCTGATTATTTTCTCAAAACCTTGAAGTCCTGATTGGCTGACATTTATTCCTAGTTATTAAAAGCACATATTTAGACAGAATCCATAGGATACAGACAAGGATTTACTTCACAACTATTAATAGCAACAAATACCTTTCAGTTAAAATAACTCAGTAAAAAGCATCTTCCAACTACCAAAGAACATCTCCTTTTCGTGTGAATGGTTGGACAGCACAAAAAGCCAGCCCAGCTGACACACCAGTTAAGCCATTTTATTCATGCAAATGCAATCAGGGTATTTTCAACAGTCTCAACTTTCATATTTACATCTAAAATGCCATAATATTATCCAAAGTATGCTAATTAATAATTACATACTGAAATGGAGTAAATGTCAACAATTTTTCTAAGAAAACACACTAGAACTGAGGAATCCTCAGAGCAAGCAGGAAGAACTGGAGCATACAAAGCAATCTGTATTCTCAGGCATGGGTGGCAGCAGACCAGTATTTCCCCTCTTTGAGACATACTGGTCTGGAAAACCCTAATAACACAATGTTAGCATCTACAATAATGCAGGATTACATGTTGATGAGCATTCTTCCAAATAGAGAAGGTTTGGGGTCTTTTTTTAATTAAGCAGCAAAAATCTGTCTCATTACAGCATAAAATCAGAACTACATAATGAGAAAACTTAGTACTTTTTCATGAATTACCTATATAAAGGAAGTTTTTTAAACCTCTAGAACTCTGAATGAAGTTACTGTAATACTAGAAAAATAAAATATGCTTTTAGATTTAATAGTTTCAGTGAGGCACAATGAAATATACTCTCAGTGAATTCAAAATGCTTACAAGCCAAAAAGCAAATGAAAATTCCTGAAATTTGATCTCTATTTATAAAGAAAAATCATGACTTGGTTGCTGAACACCTGACTTTGAAACCAACACTGATCTATAGATGGATACTGAGAAAAATAAGGTTAAAAAATACCAGCACGTCCTGAACTTCAAGACCTTTGAATGCTGTACTTTCTGGGTAGACTGGAATTTCAGCTAATGAATAATGAATAATGGATATCTTAAGAGGCTGCCAGAAATACTTAGTACTATTGAAAGTACAATATGTAAAATGCATTAAAGAAACTATTTTTAAAAGGGCATAGATTTTCCTCTATGTACATATTGCAAAATCATCTATGGCAAGAAGAGTACCTCAGAAAAAGCTCTCAGTGACTGCCTGCAGGCAGAGGACAGAGTAATGCAACCATTTGTATTGAGATATCCATAAACCAACTCAGAGGCCTCAGTTTACTCTTGGGAGAAACACTCTTGTCATTAGTGAGATGTGCAGCCCGCATTAAAGATAATTTCCTTTCCATCTAATATGTATTTCCATTCAAACCCAAAGAGAAACCCTCAAAATATTTTTTTCCCCACTTATTTTTTGCTGCTTTTATCATCTCCTAATGCAAACTATTTGGTCTCTAACAGCATCAGTAATTTAGCTCCCATAGGCTGCATAAAGAGTATAATAAAGGAAGTGTTGCAATGTTCTTTGTCTAGGTTCATCACTACTTCGGTATCACTGAAATCAAAGGAGTTGGATTAAGAATGCATTGGATTCAATAATGTTTAGCCTGGCTGATATGACCAAACAATTGCCAAAGAGGTACTCAATATACAGGGCATTATCTGCTATTTATTTTACTATTTTCACTTTGCTGAAAACTCTCTGAAAAACAGTTTTGTGATATTTACATTTGAAGGAAATGTAGGGAATTTTTTCTTTTATACTTGTAAATGCTTAGCACAGATTGAAGCTCTTTGCTAAGCACCTGCTGGAGGTTGTATTGTACTGGAGTCTGATGCATCTCCTTTTGCTGTTTAGTATTTGCTATTGTAATGACTGCATTTACTTTTGTTAAAATAGAGATTTAGTACTTCTTAAAGCCACTAGGCAAGCTAAGAAAGAGGCAGACTGAGGCAGACAGAGAAAGAGATCAAGAACAGATAAGATTCACTTTAGAGACACCATTTCATAATAAACATCCACCCCACAGAAGTATGCCTTACAGAGAGATCAAATATTGATAAACAGCCAACAGCCTCTTGGGAGAGAGAATATTTAACGAAAAAATAGCTGTAGAGGAAAAATGCAGTTTTGAGCAAATGGTTACAGAGAAGAAATAAAATTTTTAAAAACCGAGCCACCTATGAATGACACAATTTAGGTCAAAATAATGAACCAAGAGAAATACTCTTTGAAGGTAAATCAGAGAGATCCTTTAGAAAAAGGGAATTCACACACTAGTACAAAATAGCCAAGAGCCACCCAAGAAAAAATGCTTAGAAAAATACAAGGTCTTTTCCCTAGCTTTTAGACTGAAGCCAAGCAAGTTCTCTGTTCTCCAAATCCACTTGCAAGCCATCTAAAAGATTTTTTTATTTATTATTTGGTATTTCGTGCTCTGAAACAATCTGTCAGTATTCCACATCCCCTGTCTTTAAATAACCTGTATCAAAATCTAGTGATAACAATTATTTCCTTCCCCTGAACTGAAGAACAATTCTTTTGAAGGGCCAGCAAAAGGAGGCAGCTTAGAAAGGCAGCTTCCCTGGTGGTGTTTGGATGGCCTCTGCACACCCTTGCACACACAGAGGGTTATGCTGAGTCCCTCATCTTCTGCAGCCACAGCCCTGGGCTTCCTGAAGCCTCAGCTCCTTTGCTTGCTGATGCCAGGGAAAAGCTTCTGAAGCAACTGATATCAAAACCACGCAATGAAGCCTCATGGGCTGTGGAAAACTGCATTTACTAAGAATAGAGAAAGTAGAAACATTGTGAAAATAACAGCTTGCATGACAGATCTAGTTCAGCTTCACAAAATCTAACCTAGACAGTTCCAATCTGGGTCAGGTGCAGCACAGAAAGCAATTCATCTTGATTCCTGACCCTCTGGTTTGCTGTGCTCTGCCTTCCATCTCCAGATGCTCCAGCTATATCTCAGTAGGCATCACTACCCTCTTTGCTTCTTTCCTTCATTTGAACACCACAACTCCATCTCCAAGGTCCAATACCTCAGCACCAAAGTCTCTCCCATGTATGACACACCATATACTTCCCAAAGTCATTAACCACTATAATAGTGCCTTTGGAAAACACAGACCTTAGCTTCCCTTTTCCCCTTTTTATATCTTTTATATATAAAACAAATATATATGTGCACATATGTATTAGAAAAAACATCTCTTCCTATCAAGATCTTGTACTCTCTGTTCTCACAATACTGATGCACATCAATTTTCTTCATGCAGAGTGTTAAGTCCATTGTTTCTTTTTAAAGAAAATTTAGATCCAATTCCCTAGTCCAGTTGAGATATGAATTGCTAAATGATTAGAGTAAATTTGTCAGATGTACAAGGCACTGTTCCAGAGTGATGCACAGACAATGTAAGAGATTGGCTTCAGAGGAGGGCACCACGTCCCCTCGGCTGCTGCACCAAATAAATCCAGGCATGTCAACACATCAATCAGCTAAATCTGCTACTACTGTAACTATGAGCCTGATCTGGAAAGGGAAACTAAAGCAAGTACAGGCACTGCATATCTGTCTCCTGTTTTGATCAAATCCCCTCTCCCCAGAAACAGCTATGCTTGTGAGCCTGAACTTACTGTCTGGATTACTTAAATCTGACATGGTTGGGCAAATTTGCAGTTTCAAATGAACTTCTCAACCAGTCTTAATAACTGATGTACAAAATAAGTCCTCGTCCTTCATAAGGGTCAAATGTAGTTTTCACTGCCAGCTGACTGAAAACACATCTCCAGAAAAAAAAAAATAAAATTGAGCTGAAGGTGAAGGGTAAATATACAGGAGCTTACAGGAACAAAACTGACTAGACCGTTATTTTATGATGTTTTTCCTCACATCAAACACTGAAAAGTTTTTTTTGCTTTCGTTTTTTATTCTGGTAATACTAAATTTTGTTGGTGAATGCAATGTGTTTGAAAATACCAAGAGCTACTTTTTAAAAGTGAAGACACTTACTTTGTACATTTTTTATGTTGAATCTTTCAAAATTGTTTTGAAATGACATTGCATTCACAAATTCATCTAAATTCAATTAAAAAGAAACAAAATGTGACTGACTGACTATGCACATTCCTATTTCTAACTTTTAAAACAAGAAAGCCAAACATCAAACCCCATTCACCAATTTCTGGATTATTTTTTTAATGGTTTCTTGCCATACACATCTTGAGCTAGAAAGTTAGAGGGCAAGAACATCTTTCCACCTTTTACCGTCTCCATGCTTCTGTTTCAGAGTTACACCAGATTTTTAAGAACCACATTTTCAAGGAAAACCTTTCTTCTGTCCTTTACAATCTCCATTACAGGAAATCCTAGGACTGGGTGGAAAGCCTTTAACTGTCAGATAATACTGAGAATGAGTAGAAAAATCCATGAATCCCATACAAAACTGGAGAGAAGAAACACAGGATTGATTTTCTGCATATCTGCTCTGGTGGCAATGCAAATCTTTCAAAGCAATATCTAAGAGGCTGAGCCCAGACAAGCTGAGCCTCAGCCTGCTACTCAGCATAAGAAACTCAATTGAGCACCGTCTGACAAGGAGGCAGCAGAGATTCTGCACCAGCAGTTCCGCACCTCTGGCCAGAAATAGGCTGTGCCCCTTCGTGTGTCCTGGGGAAAGGAGCCATGCAAGGCTGATGGCCAGAGACTGAGGTGAATTTTAGAGAGCAAGTGGCATTGTCTGATAAATTATTTTTGTTAACAAAGTTTGTTTATGTTTCTTTATTTTAATTTTCTTAAAAGGATATGCTAAAGTAGATACAGAACTAAGGTAATTGCCCTCTGCAGGTAAATTCTAAATCCACAATTTGTCTTCTGATAGGGTCCTTTTGAAATCACAGAAAAGCACCATTTTGTCCCATGTCCCTGCCTTTTTACACACTGAGTATTTCAACTTGCTCCTTGTCTGCCCATACAAAAATATTTCAGATGTAGAATGTCTGATGACATTTCACACTTGCCCAGAGACTTGCAGCTACAGGTACCATATGGTTAGATTGTGACTACAAAGGCACATGGCACACTGTAAAATCCAAGTGCATAAGCACTACTTTAATATTTCTGAATGCTCTGATCTTCTTGAACAAGTCTTGTTTGTGGGCTGGGGAACTGGAGATCAAAATGTATGTATTTAACGCAGTTTTATTTATGTCATGCAAACCATGATCTGTATAAATTGGTGTCCTAGTTTAGGGCAA
>VZTZ01021789.1:0-50377 GCA_013400955.1 Drymodes brunneopygia | reverse complement strand
CAAACCTGACTCAATTATCCAGTTATGATTTGTAGAGACACAGTTTTATCTATTCACCTCCTGTTGAACAAGTGTTAAACAAAATACAAAATCAGTCCTTGAATAACTCTTGCTTCAGGCAGACAATGGAAAAGATTGGCACTTAAGCATGACTAACAATGAAAAGCCTAAGAATAGGTTAAATGAGATACCTACTAGGATTTTCATGTGCTCTAAATTAATAGTTAGATCTAACTTTACCAGGTTCAGTTGTCTAGCTAGCTATTAAGTAAGGACAATAAAAATATTCAAGTGCTGCCTGGAAATTTACTGTTAGTAGTATGTATGAGAAATTTGTTTTTTAAAAGGGAAAGAAAAAAGTAGAAAACTGCTGATTTGGCAGACAATGAACAATTTTGTTGTCAGAAAATCTGAAGAACATCTTTAGTGCTTGGCTAAACCTTAACTAAGCATACTTGTCAATCTGAATCACAATGTTTTGCTTTGGAGAACTGACAAATACATGCCTTCTAGTCTTTTGGTGAGTGAGCGTTATCAGTTGAAGCTCTTAACCCTCCTCAACAATAATTGAACTGTTTTCAGGAAAAAGCTTTATCGGTTAATACATGCAGTGCATGATGTGGTTACCTGTGGCAAAATAGAACTATAGCTGAACAACTTAAGCATCCCTACCATTTCTGACATATCTTGGTCATGTTACAGAGGCAGAGAGTTATCTTGCCCAAGAGCCCTGAAGTCCAGGACCAGCCATTCCCTTTGTGACAATCTGAAGAAGAACCTCAGTGATAACCCTACAAATTAGAATGTACACACACTAAAATATAAACTGAAATGACAGAAAAGCAAGCTATTTATCTTCCAAAATAAACAGTGAAAAGAAGTCTTGGCTTCCTGCTGCATTTCTTTATTAGAGGAAGGCACTTAGTATAATTATAGGAGTTGAGGAATTTATTTTGGTTGCCAGTTGGAGCCAGTTTTTTAACTATGCACAAAAATGTTTTCTAACATTGTAAACTTTTATAGAAAAATTGGAAAAGTTAAGCAGTTTCCCCATGTGTGCTCTTGCACAGTAATTAATAGCAGCATGATACGGTAAAGAATTTTGTTAAGCAAAATTCAAGATATTTTGATGAGATGGAAAAAAATATTTATCCAAAACATGTAAGTAGGTAGATGAAATCAAAGGCTTTGTTTCCACTCATGAAAACTCAGTGGGCCAAAATCTCTATTTCTGAATCAGGTTTCTTTCAGCAGACTAAAGTAAAGTAAGAAAGACACTTGGGGACAATTTGACAACATGATTCTGATCTGCAGCTTGCACTACTAGCCATGCTCTGAAGACTAATTTTCCAGCTCCATCTGCCCTTTTGCTATGCACATTACTTTCTTCAGACAATCAAAATAAAGAGAAAAGCACAAAAATAAAATAATTAAATTTTCCTGCAATAATGTTTTTTGGTAAAATTTTAACAATAACAAAGAAGCGAGCATATTTTTTAAATGTGCATTTTTTTGTGTTATAGATAAATAATGACAGCAACAGTATTGGAGGAGCTGTACAGGTTGTATAGAAAAGAACTCAAAACAAAAATAAGACTCTGATTGAGCCAAAGGGGTTTGTTTTGTTTTGCTTTCCTTTTTTTTCATTCTTGTGTTGCATGTAGATGCTCTAAAAAGAATCACTCAAATATTAATGAATAAGAAAAGTATTACTTAAATCTCTCTACTGATCCAGAAGACAGTTGCTGTTATAAACCCTTATAAAGTAGAGAAAACAGAATTCAGACTATCCACAAAGCCTTACAGAAGTTTTAAGGTTTAGAAAGAAAAAAGAAAAAAAGTAGTCTCTGGGAAATATTTGAATACCTATGCTCGATTCTGTAAAATATCAAAACTTACTTATTCACCCTCTGCCTCGAGCTATGTTTCAGCAGGGGAACATAGTATCAAATGCAAAAAGAACACTGGAGAGCTTGCAGCTGATGAAAGAGACTGTATTAAGTACACCATAGCATCATGATGAACAGTTATGTCTCCAGAGGTTCATTATTAGCCTGAAAATCAGGAATTCTATAGCAAATGGAAATATAGCTTTCTATGAAAGGAAAAATACAAAGAATAAGGATTGTGGGTGTAGAACATAGGCATAAAAAAGCAATAAGAAGAAAAGCAAAAGTGTATTTTTTGCCATCCATGTTAGTTTCAGGGTATATAACAAACCATATGAAGAAAACTGGGTAATTGTAGTCTTTAAGTAGTCATGCAGTTGGAAAATTAATTTTAAGTGAGAATAAAAAGTAAGATTGGGAAAGAAATTCTGAAGAATTTAGATAGATTATACATACATGTATTGGTATAGCTTTCTAAAATACATGTTTAGTATTGTCAACAGACTTTCAGAAGCAGTCTGTGAACCATTACTATCCTTTTGCAAAAACTCTTAAGTTTCAAGAGACAGAATTGTGAGTATGGTCATAAAAAAATTTGGAAAATAAAAAATCAGGAACTCTAAACTTATCAGATAACTTTCAGGTTTGAAAAAAAGTACTAAACAAATCATCAGGTACTTCACTTAAACATGATCACTGTCAAAAGTCATCGTTCTTTCATCTAGAACAGCACCCTGGAAACTCTCTGGTGTCTCATAATACGTTGAGCACTCACTGAAATTTCTCCAAGGTCAGGAAATAAGTAATACCTTTCCTGGATGGATGCACCAGTGTCTCTGGATGTGTTGAATTTTTAGTCTTTATCTTATAAAAGGCACTTTTCGTTTACCTGGCTGCCTACTTCCCTGCAGCGCATAGGGATTTAATTATATTTGAGACTTCTATCCCTCTGGTCAATGTCAAATTTGGTTGAAAAATCTGAATTAATCAGGAAGAACAGACACACACAGTGTGATTGCAGAAGCCTAATTTCCTTAGGAAATTAAGCTAAAAAGTAAGTGAAAAAGATTTCTCAAGGACAAGTTTCATCTGATTTTTGACATTTATAAGACATTTTTCTAAGTGAAGCAAAGAAACATAGCTAGGTGAAATAAGGTATTTGCAACTCTCTAGAAATCCAGACTGAAGCTGCAGTTGGCAACTCGGGAAAGCATTTCAAGTGGAATTCATTACAGATTTGTCCCTGGTCAAGTTCTCATTTATTATCAGTGGGTTTACACCAAAGGAAAGAAGGTTGCAAATGTANTATTATCAGTGGGTTTACACCAAAGGAAAGAAGGTTGCAAATGTAATCCCTTTGGTCACTTGGGGTCACCTGTCCCAGCTGTGTCTCCTCCCAACCTCCCATGCACCCCCAGCTCTCTCACCACTGTGGCTGCACAAGAAGCAGAAAAGGCCCTGGCTCAGCAATAACAAAAACATCTCTGTATTATCAACCCTGTGTTCAGCACAAATCCAAAACACAGCCCCACATCAGTCCCTGTGAAGGAAACTAACTCTGCCCCAACCAAAACCAGCACAGTTGAAAAGCCATTTTAAGTTACAAGTGGTTTTGTCCCAGAAAAAGGTAAATTTAGTCCAATAATGTATCAAGTTTAAGATGCCTAAGGGACTTATTTTGCATACTCACTCCTAGAGAAGTCTCAGTGGATATACAATCTCCAATTTTTACTATCACACTTATATAAATAAAAGAGTTAGAAAAGCAATAAAACATGCACACAAGAAGTTTCCCCATACACAGAAGGTGGTTGTTATGACAGTAATCATCTATACTATTCTCTCTATAAAAAATAGTAGTAAAACAAAACAAACAAAAACCCCACATACACACACCCTCACCCCAGCCAAAAAAAACCCAACCAAACAAAAAAATGCAAACAAATAAAATTTGAAGGAGATTTAGATGGCACATTACAAAAAAGTTTGTTAGTCGAGACTACTTATTAATGAGTCAATCAGAGATATTTAAACAAAGTACATTATTAGAGTTTAGGAACCATTTCAAGAAAATGTTTCCAAATTCCAGCATCTGTGGCATGGAGATTTATCCAGATCATCTTCCTGTTCCTTCTACCTAGGAACTTAGGGGACTTCACAGATGACAGAGTTACTTTGGATGTCAATTAAAAGTTACAACTAATAAATTCATTGCAACTGTTACACATTAGACTTTGCCAGATGTTCATTCATCAGAGATTGCTACAACTTGCATGGTAACTAAACTGAAGAGCTCCTATTAAAATGCAGCAGGTTGAGCATTTTGATGCTTAGGTAAGTGCATGGTGCATTTTTCAGTCTAATTTGGTTCTACAATGTGCATCAGAGATTTCTTAGTTGTGGTTAAAAATACCAGCATTAGCTGTTCCACTGGCATTTATTATACATCTATCCTACATATAAAATCATGATATGCGGTATCAAGTAATATTTACTTCATATCCCTGTCACCTGAGAATGTGATGCTTTTCAAATCCATGTGACTACAACTCTCTTGTCAGCTTACATTATTGTGTAATATCTATTTTCTCTGAGAATTGTTGGCTGTTGAAGAAATTAAAGACAAGAATGGAGTAATCAAAACAAGGTTCTTTTCCTATTTTTACTTTAACACCTTTCTCATATGCATGTCTTTTCCTATAGATTTCATAAAAAGCAAACAAAACAAAATCATTTAAGTTTTTGGACATTTAAAGAAAGATACTAGGAAAACATTAACTCATCTGTAACCTACATGAGCCAGCAATGTGCACTCACAGCCTGGAAACAAATCATATCCTGGGTGTGTTAAAAGAAGTGTGAACAGCAGGGCCAGGGAGGGGATTCTGCCCCTCTGCTCTGCTCTGGTGAGACCCCACCTGAAGTGCTTCATCCAGAAGGATGTGGACCTGCTGAAATCAATCCAGAGGAGGTCCATGGAGCTGACTGGAGGTACAGAGCACTCTAATTTTTGTAATTCATGTTGAAATAATTATGTAAGGACATCTAAAGGATAAGCTAAACCATGCTCCATTAGTCTATGGAGATTTATTTTCATGGTATTACTTAACCATTTCTACTGCAGTAAGACACTAAGTAATAACTGCTTGCAGTTACTTGTCTCTCCATATATGCCATCATTCATCAGATTCGGTTGATTCTTTACCTGTAGTTAAATTTTTACAGTTCAAAACATTTATTTACAGCTCTTAGCGTCAATGTCTTGCACACCTGTCAACTCCCATCAAGCACTGCATTTAATAAAAAGTTAACTGTGATCCAGATAACATCCCATTCAAATGAAATCTGAGCCAGTTTCATTGTGTTTTTAATGTTAAAAAACAACTGTGCATCGCCTAAGGTTCTTTGCCTTGATATCCAAAACAAAGGTGAAAAGAACTCCTCCTCATCTCTCAGGGTCCCTGATGAGGTTACACATTTGGAGTGTTAAGAGAAATAGATTACTCTTTCCATACAGGATTGTCTACAAGAATTCTCTCAATTTGGCTTGTCAGCCAGAGAATTCAATGTGTTTATGACTTTGTTAGATCAACATTGTGAGATAGATCAGAAAAACAAGAAAAACCCAAATAGTGTCCATAAAGAAAAAAAAAGTACTGGACACTTTGAGCTGAAAACTAAACTGTCCAACATAGGAGTAATGAATAAACCAGAGGCAGTGCAACAGATGTTTACCGACATTTATGATTTGTATAACTTCGAATACAAAGCTTTGTGATTGCTAATGTTCAAATTAATGATTCAGAATGAAAAGTGACTGCTCCAAGTTTCAAGAAAATCCATTTATCCTGAAGTCACAAGATCATTTGCCAAGAAGAGTGTCTTGATTTTCTAAATCTCTAGGCAAATTTGCCACTGCTGTCTGATAAAAGAACGAATGTGATAGACCAGAGTTCAACAGTGATGCATCCCAATATTTTAAAGAATGGTTTAATAGGTTTCTGGGGAATTTAAGTTTTGATGTATGCTAATCATAACAAACCCAAGCCATAATTACAGCAGTAGGGGGCTAATCTGGGATATTTAGGAATATATTTATTAGATGGGCAAGCATTCAAGTCTAGTAATATTTACAGGGAAATATTGCTATTTTTACAACACATACTTAGATCTTAATTACTACAGTATTTAATTTTAATTCGGTAACAAGAAAGCATTAGACAGCATCTGAAAGAACAACCTTCTGGTTTACCTATTATCAAAATTAATTCACACCTCAAAGAACATCTACAGAAAAGTGCATTATAAACACTAGAAAGTATTTGAAAGGCTGAAAATACAGAGTATGAAGAAATCTGCAATGTTATCTCTAAAATTCATATACATTCTTCATTTGAATTAAAAGATGCAGAAGACAAAACAATCATTACTGGAAAAAAGCAGCGACAAGGAGGAGAAAGTCATCATGATTACATAGATACATGTCAGATAACACTCATTGTCCGGGAAGACATTGATGAGAAGCGTCCCTGTACTCTGATTTTGCAACACTAGTGTGTACCTCAGAAAGCATTTTAATTTTGTTAGACATTAAAAACAAAATACTGTAAATGAGGCAGAGTAGTTAACCAAAACCAGGTTGTAGAGACATCCAGTCCAGTGATTTTCCATTAACCAATCAGAATTTACCTGAATGGATGGGCCAAGGTAAGATTGTTGTTCTGAGCCCACAGAATCCACTTAGAAGTCTCCCTGATCAATTAGTCTTGATATCTGTCCTCAATGTTTCATATTGCCTTTTATTTAAAAGGAGTAAGAAAATATGAAAGGTTCCAGACATGTGTTGCCAAATCTTTTTCAGCTGAACTTTTTCTGCTCAAATTCTAATCACTGAAAGAGCTGAACAAACCAAATAAGGCACTGTTTATTGCATTTCCCAATAATAATCAAAATCATTCCTAATTGAAGGAGGGAAATCTATTTATTGCTAAAGTCATGCCAAAGCTCTCCAGTAATAAATAAACCAGAATTTTCTTTCAGTTCGAGTTATGCTGCTAATTTCCTCGAACAGAAATTTTCAGACAATAAAGATATTTAGCACAATTTGTTAACTGGAAGCAGACCAAAAAACCTCCTACTCTTTTCTTATTCTGAGAGTAGTGGGGAATTTAATTTTGTAACTTACAACTTGGAAGTATTGCTACATATTCTAGAAAAGATTTCTGAAACGCTCAGAATAGGAGTTTGTATCTTATTTTAGTGTCAAATTCAGAGAAATAATCCATCACTGACAGCCAGGCAGATAAGTGGTGCTACAATACTTCATTCTGGATTTCCTTGTGTTATGCAAAGACTTATAGTAAATATGTATTTTTCCCTTTTGCAAAATGATCCTAACTGCTTTAAATACTGCTTTTTCCCTTAAAAAGCCTTCTAAACATATGTAAATAGAAACTGTACAGGTACTGTTCTACCTGACTCATTGAGATCTCTGTCACCTTCTGTAAGGCAATGCAGAGAATGCAGAGAAAGATGCAGGCCAGTGAAGTTTCCAGGTTAAAAGTTTAAATGTGTTATGTCTGCTGGATTTAAGCAGTAGAAGTCTGAGTAGATCAAAACCCATGGAAGAGATTTTCTCTTCTGTATCTTGACATCTTTATTAAGAGTCCAATTGTTTTAAAGTACAAGTGTAATGCAAGTTGTATCCACTTCAGAGAAAGAATATACCTTTACAATGTAACAATTTATATTAACAAATCCAACTAGAGGCTAGCACAATAAAAGCAGCGCATTTCTTCTGTCTTAAAATTCATCACTATACACAGAGACTAGAAACCTTTTGTTTCCAGGGACAGTTGGTATTTCAACATGATCAATTACTAATGTCTTCCTTTTTATAAGTTAGAGATGTAAATTCTTTGATACTTGAAACAGCAGCCAGCCTTCAGAGGTGTCCAGGTAATTTTTAATTGGTCCAGACAGGTAATGCTTGTCTGTATAGAGAGCTAAGCCAGGGACTGGAGCCCATACACTCATCCTTTGGGAAGCACATTCGTTGCTCACAGACAAAGCACAACAGACCCACTTTGTCAGCGAGGGGATACACAACTGCTAGTTTCAGGTCACCTCCTGACAGGTGTTTTTCCTCAAAGAGAAAGCCATCATCTTGGCAAACATGCTAAAACCAGGGAAGAAGGAAAAGCAGGCAAAGAATAATTTTGTTCTGTTGAAACAATTTCAACAGAACTATAATTACTGCTAAACACTAAAATATTTGGGGTCCAGTTGCTATGCAACTGTGAGGAAGTTAGAGTACACCTGCTGTAGACAAAATGATTGGGAGAAAAGCCAACTGACTTTATCAAAGGAATGACTTTTCCACCTTTCATTATATTTCATTACAGCTTATTTTTCTTTAGCATTTTTAAAATCCTACATCAGTTCATCAGCCTACAATACTCAAACAGTCCCACCAGTTTGATATAGCACATATTACTCTCTCAGCTGTGAATCTGTGTTTGTGGTAACCAAATACCATCACAGAGGCCACTACCCTTGACAGATAAGCTCAATTTCAGCTGTTGAAGCTTCTCTTCTTTATGACTCTGCATTCCCAAAACTCACCCTACGTAACACACACAGTGCCCTGATTCATTAATCATTTTTTATTTTCTTTCTTATTCTAGTGATGAAAATAAGCAAAAGTACAGATTTACTGATTCAGACTGAAATAATTGTCCACAGCAGATTATCTACATGCCCCATAGAAAAGACTGGATGTATTTCTCAAAAAACTTACAAAATAAATCATTTACCTGCTCTCAGATAGCATGATTTCTGTGATAAAGATCATATTTCTCTCTACATTCCCACAAAACAAAGCCACTCAGCACTAAATGTGAAACAGCTTCCTACAAAGCCAAATAACTGACCTCAAAAACAACCTGATCCCCATTCCCTCAGTCTTCCCCCACGCCTCACTTTATGCTCCCTCTATAACAGCCCTTAGTAAGGTCACTACTGGCAGCCTGGGCTGCCTGCCCCACATGGCTGATGGCTGAAAATGCCCAGCTCTGTGCAAAGAAGCTCTGCATAGTCTCAGAAAAATACTCATAAGTTCTAGGAAGGGTTTGGGCTTCTGATGGGGAATCATGATTCTTGAAAGGACACTGCTGACTACAGACACAGATGTAGTGCAGTGTAAAAGTATCTCCAGCACACAAACAGCTGCGAGCCTGTCTTCTGAAAACTCATCTTGAATTATCAGAAGTATCGTACTCTATTATAGTAGAATCCTACTGCACACTAAAGGGCAGGAGCCTACTGCATAGTAAGCAACAAAAACATCTTTGTAATTGCCAAGTCTCTCACACATGCATCTATCAGATGTGAATTTAAAAATAAAATAGAAGCATATCACAGTCGCCAAGTTTCTATCATTAAATGAGGTGGAAAAAGTAATTTCACAATAGAAAGGATCAGTATTGATGTGAAGCTGGATTTTTTTAAACCTTAACTTCTAATGACTGTATTCCTCTACATCTGATAGAAATCTTCACCTAGATGAATAAGAAAAAGAAAAATAAATAAAAGAAATAAAAAAGAGAATGAAAGAGCTAAACAAACAATGTAATCATGATTTCAGGTATTTCTGATAAATTTAAATTTGTTGAATGTGTTTGGATTTTCTTTTTATCTGCAATATAACACTAAGTATATATTTTAAAATTAAAATTAATGCAGACACTCAAAAACATAAAATCTGACATAAGAAAGTTATTCTTCCAAGAAGAACTGTCTTAGCTAGAAATGCTAGACTGTCCTCTGGTCAGAACATGTATTAGAATTTGATTTTACATTCAGGGAATACTAAATGTGTAAAAAAAGAGCAATAAAATTTAACATATAATTATGGGTCCTCAAGAGCTTCAGGATTACATCTCAATCATGATTTTTATATAAGTAATTCTTTGAAGAAAGAAAATCTTTTCATCAGTTACTAAAGAATATCAACAATTACAGTTCATTTCATGATCCAAAAATGTCAGTCAAAGTTAGAAATATTCAGATGACATTTCTTTTCCCTGCCTTGAGTCACTTTGAGATTCTTAGGAATTTACTTGATCTCTTGAGCCTTGGGTACCCAATATATGCAGTTAGGATTACAATCTAAAAATCTTGAGGATTTATGGTCTGTGTGGGGGAAAAATTGTATAGGATTTATGAATGAATATCTACTCCATACTTTGTCATGTCATAGAGTGTAAATAATTTTCAATTATTCTTGGGTTCAATAAATTAATTTCATTTCTATCCTACTTATATCTTCCCTATTGTTATGTTTCTATGACTATCAGTCATATCAGAAATAACTACTTTTAAAATTCTCTTCATATTTGTTATCAGCCAGGAGAATTTTAGAACTGCTAAATCTCAAGAGAACACGAGGACAAAATTACAACTTTCCTACTCTCATTTAGCAACTAAATACCCTGAGAGGTCAAGACTGAGTTACAGTGAAGGGACATAAGAAAATAATTGTTTTACATGCTTTTAATATTCTTTTGTTTGGAGAGTGTAGTAGGGGATTTCATATTCAAATAGCTTTTGGAGGCAGTAGAATTTAATCTAAAAAAAGAGAAAGGGTGTTAATTACAGTATGCAATAGACCAGAACAGCACTAAAATGTACAGTACAGGACAATATGAGTTTAGAATACAAACCATGTATTTCAAGAAGTAAGGCAACATTATTCTATATAGTCTGCAATTGCTGATTTTTCCAAGTTAGCAATATTGCTCTTTGTTTAAAAATACACAAATTAGGTGAAATTTGATGAATTTGCCTCCTTTTCCTGTATGTAGATTCTTTGTAGTATACACTTCTCTGCAAATTAGGTTAAAGAATGCTTCTTTCTCACTATATGTGATAGTTCAAAATTTGCATTCCAATCAATTTTTTTCTTTCAAATTGTTTATGAAGAGGCAAAAGGTGGGAAGCCTCATGAAAATAAACTTGCATGCTAATTTAATGGCTAAAGCCATTAGCTCAGGATTGGCCGGTTTTGGAGTGGGGAAAACTCTCAACTTTTTTTAAGATACTTTCACACTTCCGCAAGGGTTAAAAAAAGCTGAATAAAAAATCCGCCACAAAACTGGAACCAAAAAGTGCACAAAGGAAACACCAAAGAACCAAAAGAAATCACTAACAAAATCCAAAACCCAACCTAATCTCTCTCCACCAAAAAAAAAAAAAAAATTATTCATGGTTCTTTTCAAAACCTAGGGTACAGAGGAAGCAGATATCATATGTACAAAAGTATTTTTCTTTCATTCCAACCTTTTTCAGATGGATCCCATTGGGTTCCCAATTCACTTTTTGTTTTGCTTACACAGGCTATGAAGATACCACAGAGAGAAAGTTCTCCTTTTTGGCTTCATGACATTTGAGGTATCAGGCCCTTGTCTACATAGGAATCTGTCTCTCCTGTCTTCCTCATATTTCTTTAACACTAAAAACCATCCTGTTTCATAAAAACTTATGGCCATTTCAGTGCCATAGGAGCAGCTTTTATTATGTATTCCCTCAGCCCAGCACACACTGAACTGCACTTACCAAACTTCTGTACAGCTCTGGTGAGCTACAGTGAGATTATAAAAATCTGCACAAGATCACTATCTCTACATCACCAAAGAAAAATGCCCAGTAAATACATTTCCATTTACTGCATTTCTTAAAAAGTCTCAAGCAGTAAACAGGCCCTTTATAACACCCTAAAATAAAGAGAGCAAAGTGTTTCTATTTAATAGAAGAAATTTCCTCTCACCTTATACTGTCCTTTCACCAAAAACACATTCCACGTAGTGTGCTGCTTAAGTCAAAGTGTATTTTTCTTGCAATTTATCTGCTGGATTTTTACAAACCATAAATTGTCACTTTGTCACTCTGCTGACTGACAGCCAGTCACACATTGAGCTGCAATATCCAGGGGTTTTAAACTGACAGTATATTACTTTCTGGCATCAGCAAGTCCCAACTGATTTAAGTTGTAAATTAAATGCCCTGATGGTTGTAATACAGTGATATATTACTATGCTCAATGCAAGTTTTTCTTTGCAGTAGAAATGTGGAAAATACAAGTCCCTGGAGTCCCACTCAGTGTGCATATTCCATAATTTTCAAGCAAGCCACAGTGTGAAATCTGGTCAACAGGGGCTTTCAAGGAAATAAAGTTATGGAGCCAGAGGATGTCAGCTGTTAAAAGCAGATGCTGAAAATGCTCCTGGGTTGACAATTCTCCTGTTTTTAAATACTGAGACAAAAGTTCTCATGAACTAGCTAGTAACAAACCTCAAATAAATTTTATCTGAAAGAGTATCAGCAACAGAAAACATGGTAGAAAAGCACACAGAAGTTCTTTTTCATTTAAAGAGGCTATGCAGTATTTAGGGGTCAAAAAAAGAGAAAAGATTAATTCCTAGTCCTTAAGAATTGTCAAAAATCCCTGTGTAGTAATTAATTTTTGGTTTTACTGTTAAAGAGTAAAATGAGAAATTAATTTTCACCATTTCTGTTAACATTTTATTTTCTACAATTGAATTCTAGTTTTTAAGAATCCAAATCAATATGTTTTGAACCTTGGACTTAGCAGAAGGTTGGCTCGTTTCTTTCTTTCTGTTTGTTTACAGAACGTATTTGTTTTGGGGTTCAGTGCATCTGGTATTATCCTTTAAAGCACAAAAAGGTAATACACATTACCAGAATTTATTTATCAACTTTCTCTGAATGCTTAAACAGTTCCAGTTGAAGACTTTTCCAAATTTCTCATGGCTCACACTTTCTTTGCCATCCTAGAATTACAGTATTATCACTTTAGCTTGTAAAGGATTCACAGTACAGTGCTTCACAGTATTTCTCAAGACAACTTCCCAATTTAGCTTTTTTTATCATACTGGGTATAGCTGGGGTACACTTGCTTAACTAAGATCAAAAGCCTACTTTTAGATGGGTGCAAAACCAAAATCCAGTTCTAGGCTGTAATAAAGCATGATATTTGAAAAATTTCATCCAGGAAAAAAATCTTAGCAGGTTTCACTACAAAAAGTTATTTAATATATATATATATTTGAATGCCAATCTGATTCATTAACTAGTAAAAAAAAAATTACATAAACAGTCAAATATTGTTCTGGGAAGCCACAGCTGGTCAGGAAAATTGCTTAAGTGAGGTCATGTAAACACTTACTATTATTATTATGCATTTCTTCAAGAAGATAAATAAGACCATTTTTTCTTGGTTGCATGTTAGTTCCTGCTGAGTTTGTTTCAGTTTTTGTAAATACTAAAAAAATTACTTCCAATGGATACTGGTATTATTCACAAACCAGAGCAGTTGGTCAAAGAGTAAAACTATTGAGAAGTCTATGTGGGATCACTATTCAGTACTTATGCCACCTGCCAACCCCAGTACATTACAGAGGAGGCAAAAAAGGCCTCCTGAGCCATTCAGAAGGAGAGAAATTTCACTGCGTCCTTGAACAACCTGGATCATGACAGTATAAGGATTATGGAAGGGGCAAGGTAGAAGCTGAAAATGCAGCAGTGTTCATTATTTCTAAAGGTCTGATTTACCATAATTTCTGTTTCCATGGTGATTTTAATACTGATGTAATTTTTGGAAGATCTCTGAAACTCATCTATAGCTAATGAAATCTGTTTTAGCCTTCATCCCCCAGGCACCTGAAGTTATCTGTTTTTTATTCTATGGGTATGAATTTCTTGGAATTAATAAAGATAGCAGTTCCTTCTTAAAAGTGACAGAAGTTTATTAATAAATACTTGGTTTACAACATGGACTATAACAAAGATGACTTCCCCAAAATAAAAGAATGTATACTTGATATGAAAACTAACAGACTTTTTTGGCAGAAATCATTACAAGTGTGGACTCATAGAACAGAATCTTAAGGATGAAGTACATCTCACTAGAAAAACAAGCATACTCACATCCAATCCAGTTTCTGATTTAGGCTATACATGGTTGCCCTTGTATTATTTATTTTTTACAAAACCAAAGTTTGTATAACACATTGAGGGAGAAGGGGAAATAAAAGCATAAGGCAGTTCTAGCTTCTGTTAATATTAATTCTGGAAAAATATGGTATAATGACAGCTAACACTGTATGGATTTTTTTCCCTTAATGAATGGAAGCATCCTATTGGCACAGTACCATGAATGCTTGAGGGTAGAAAAGATCATGTGTCAATTAGCACCTCATAAACACTTCATATGCTGACTATAAAAAGGTTGGGTTTAGTTCTTTTCTCCTTTTTTCTTTCTTTTTTTTATTCTATAAGGCTTTGCCTTCACAATAATCTCATCTGAAATTAATCTGCATTCATAAGACTCAAAAGTTTTAGCTGCTGATGTTTTGACTTCTGCAGCCGATGCAATCCATTTTTCATTCCAGCTTAAAATTTAGATAATAAAGCACTGCCAATAGACTAATGTCTTGTACTTATTTTCCAAGAATTGGAAGGAGAGAACATTTTCATAATTAAAAGACATCAAATATTGAAATAATGAAACCATTTTCCTGGGATACTATACATGCATATAATTAATTTCCAGAGCAAAGAATGGGTTAAGATAAGCAAGGGAAGAGAACAGAAGTGTTTAATTTATCTTCCATTTCAGTTGTTCAAGTTTATATACCATTGGTACCACACAAACTATTACTACTTGAATATACGGGAAGAAAGTGTCACATGGAGGGGTTTAGGGAGTTAAGAGAGACAAACAGACAGAAAGAGTAGCTAGCTAGATGGCTAGGCAGATGATTAAGATGAAACACATGTTGTAACATATAATCACTGTAAAATGATTTTAATTAGGATCAAATCAACAAGATGAAAAGATCTTACTTGGAAAGCCAGTAGTGCACAGAGAAGCCTACAAAATCACTGATGGTTGTGTGCACAAAAACCATGTTTTGACATTTCTGGGGAGGGGGAAGGGGAGAAATCCAAACCCAAACTAATTGTGCCTTTTTAAAAGTAATATGCGATTTAAATAGTAACAGCATTTGTGAATGAACATGATCATTGCAGAGAGGCATAGAAAGGCATGAATCAGTGCTTTAGATGAAGACCCTTTTATCCAAAGGGTCTCTACTGTAGGACTGGGGTCTCTCCTGGGACATGCACGAACCCATTGAACTGTCATTACTGGAAAACACCATGAGCGAACACAGGCAATAAAGGATCTTTAGGATTCAGCTGTGTCATTTTCACTATGGGTCACTTCTCGGGCAGTGTGTCTGAGGAAAACAAGACTTCATGGGCTAAGCAACAAGGCATGAGGAAAGATCTTCAAACTTATATCATTTAAAAGAGACAAATATTTATCTATTGAGTAAAGTTATTCTTGGGAAACATAATGCACCTGTTTGTGACAAGTGAATTTAGGAAAGGTTAATGGTATTGGCTCAATTCTTACAGATATCATACAACATCATAGCTCTTAAAAGCACTGCAAACTGCTGTCTTCCAAAAACACTTCAGGAAAATGTTAATTTTCGCATAAACAGTGTTGATCTACAAAAGCTTGTCAGATGAGATCTTCTTTAAAAGTAAACTTTGCTACCTATATTTTGAATCAGTCGTTGACAAGCTGCTGATATTTTAGCCTGCTTCCCTGACCGTTTTTCAGCACCTTTTTCATCTGTGTCTAGTAGCAATATCATGATTATGTTTTACAAGTGCAGTCAATTCTTTGGCCATTTTTCACTCACCTGTATGGAATTTGGTCTTGACTTTTCTTTCCAAAATTGGGCGGATTAACTAAAGCTAATGGTGTAGCTTTTATTTGAGGTCCAAAATTCTAAACTAATTTAATAAAAAAAACCAAACCAAAACAAACCAACAATTTTCTAGCATTATCTGGTTACTTATAAACGGATTGCATATTTCTTGTTATGACAAAAAATATGTCATTGTTAATACAACATACTCCCTTGTCAGTGTTAAACTGCCCCAGTGGAGGGATTTTCAACTGTAACCCTCACACATGAACATGCTCGTGCAAGAAGTTGTCTGAATTCAGGCCATTTCTTTTTCTGTCTAAAAGAGGGCACCTGGGTCCAAAAAAAACCAAACATAAAGGTCTAAATAAGTTCTCAGTGCCTGCACACTGTCATAATCTGTTCTCCTCTAAAGGAATAAACAATTTAACTATGTACTCATATGGCTTTCCTGCAGATGCCAGCTGGCTGCAGGGAGCATTTTCTCCAATGAGTAGTAGCAGGCTTTTGCAAAGAGTAATGTTATAATTTGTCATATAATCTGATATATGTCATATGCAGGCATTAGACCCTATCAACATTTTCTGGCCTTTGTCTAAAACAATGCATCCTCTCCCAAAGTAATTGCTACAGTACTATTATATCCTATGTTTTATCCAAGGTAAACAAATCCTTGTTTCACAGTTTTTGTCTGCAATTATAGATCTGTTTTTTCATTGCCATTGTTGGATTTTTTCATCATTATTGCAGCAAAGTTATGCTTGCATTATAATTTTGATAGTATTTTAATCAGTTAACAGATACTTCTTCTTCTTAACAAATATTTTGCTAAATCATTGTTATTTAAGGCAGAAATATGGTATGTGGATTAGAAGACATTTTTCATGACACAATTATTCATTGCCAGGTAGCAATCTGCATAAATAAGAGACCTGAATGACCTACTCCTTTTGTCACCTAGACTACACTCTTCTGTCATTGATTCTGTTCAGCATATTCTTTAACATTCTTCCACTGCATTGTCAATTTATTCAGAGGATGGAGTTACCAGCAATGCTGTCTCCATACAAACATATATCTTGCTATATTTTTTTGACATTCATACAAAAATTTCTTGTACTTATTTCATCTTGTGCTGTTATTTACAGCTCTGTGCAAGAAGTTATTAACATCAATCCCCCCACACAAACCTATTCATTTATCCTGAGCTACACTAATGAAAGAATATTTACTTGGAAGGCAATCACTGGCTGTGCTATATTCTATATATTGTGGGGTTTTCTTTGTGTGTTTCACTCTAAAAAATATATGTCTCAAAACTTGTAGGAAAAAAGGTTATAGCTAATTATAATCTAGGACAGTAACAACTACAGGGAGACACTAGAAGTTTATGAGACATAAAGGACAATAATAAAAAGAAAGGTTATAAAAAATTTTAAATTATAGAGGTTATTTGTAGAAATAAGGGGATTAATTTATGATAGGAAACATTTGAATATCAGGAGAAATTCTCTTAGGATAGGCTTCCTGTTGGCATAGAAGCAGAAGCATTCCAGAAGCAGAAGGTTGCTTGCCGTGGTTTTGTCTGGGCAGCAGAACTGAGTATGTGTTTTACAGCAATTCTCCCCTGACAGTGAGATGAATTTACATTTAAAGATATAATTATCACTTAACTTCCATAATTCTCCAAAAGTGTGTGTGTCTACATGAAAAAAATCTGTCTTTCAGTCTCTTCTCAGTCAGAGATGTAGTGCACCACACTTACGTGTTATTGTCTCCATTCAACCAACTGTAACCTGACTACATACCAAGGGTCATCATTGTAAATCCCAGCTTACACATAATCTTGCCTGTTGTCCCAGAAAATCCTAGAGGAACTGTTCAGTATTGCAACTGAAGGTCCATCATTATTGGTATGGCTATGTAATAACAGCTTTTAATTTGCCACAGTTCTGTACAGACAGCTTCTGCAAAAATGATGATGTTTCCCACTGGAGAAACGTCAGCTCTCTCACTGACTGAATATTAAGGACAAAAGCACTTCATGTTGTCCTGGTACTGATGACCTCACTTCACATGGAAACTAATGTTTCCTGTTGTGTGACAATTTATTTATTCAGTTCTTGCAAAAAGTGTCAGAAAGCAAACTGCAGACAGTGAGTTTCAGCCGAGAAATTGGTCTTTCACATTTTTCCTTTCTTAANGTTTGAGTGGGAAAAATTCCAGGAGAACATACCTGGAGAAAATGTAATTGCTCATACAATATCAAAATATTTTCTAAGAAGTTAAGAAACACTGATGTAATCTATACTATGTAACTCATATCACCACACCAAGAACTGCATATAAACTATTATTGAAAAATACTTTGCATAACATGCAGACACAGCCTTCAGGGAGCAGAATGCTAAACACAGATGAGTGTTCAGCTTAGAGAAAAGGCTGAGGAGTTGAATTTGATGATCTTTATGGGTTCCTTCCAACTTGAGATATCCTATGATTGAATAAACAGAGATTACTAACAAGTATTTATATTTTCTCTTAAAGAACTGAGTAACTCTGAATACAGGCTTAAACTCTCTCTGATTACAACCAGATCAGATTTGGGTCCATAATCCTTACCTAAGGCTGCTAGATAGCAGTGTGTTTACATAAGTAATTTCATCTATCTTACATAAAGTGATTCAGAAAATAGAAAACAGCACATTAAAATTATAGGAGAAGCATTACTCAATGAGTCATCGTATATTTTCAGAGACTAAAATGAGAAAAAACCTTCTATATTTGAATACCACAAAATAAACAGAGAAGAAAAAAATAATTGAAAACAAACAATAATTTAAGAGCAGTGCCTTCCAACACAGAGCGTGAAACTTCCTTGGTTTAATAAGATGCAGGACACAAAAATGGAAGAGGATAACACTACTTCTTAGACTAACAGAATGGTTTGGATTGTAAGGGACTTTAAAGATCAGTGAGTTACAATTCCTCTGCCATGGACATGGACACCTGCTACTGGACCAGGTTGCTCAGAGCCCCATCCAGCCTGGCCTTGAAGGATTGGAGCATCTGTAGCTTCTCTGGGAAACCTCCTCACCATCTTATTTTCAGGCCTCCTGTACTTAAATTAAATTCAGTTAAGTTAAATTCACCATAATTTTTAAATATTGCAATCACTATGTCTTAATAGTTAGGACATGGATAATATAAGGTGTTAAACAGGTACTGTGTACAAGCTGTGACTCCAACTCAAGAGTGATGGCCTAAGTAACAAAAAATGAAAACAAGCGAAAATGATACTGTGATGATAGGAAAAATCACAGGTGAGTGAAAACCAAAACTCTCACATCACAGACATCATCCCTATTCCTTCCTTACTTAGAACATCCTTCCAAAGCCTCAAATACATTGCGTTGCTCAAAAACTAACTAGCAAACATGGAATTAATAGGACACAGAAGTCCATAAATCCCTGGCATAAATGAAATTAACCACACAAGCACCTCTTGACAATGAGTCCATCATTTGAGTATTTGACAGCTACAGATATAGTATTCTCAAGCTACTGGAGGTCCATTCATGTCAGCTCCAAAAATTTACACTATAATGCAGAAAAATATAAAGTTTCATTCCACTTCGGGAACTGGAGTTCCTTTACGTGCCCCAAATAATTTTTTCTATGCTCATATGGGTATTAATCAGAAGCAATAAGGTCACTATGTGCAAATAATTGGGTACCTAAAGCAGCATTTAAGTCCTATCCACTACATTTGTAAAAGACTTAGTGTGCATACAACTGCAGGTTTTGACTTTGCACTTATTGTAGGAATGTCAAATACTGTATTGACTGCTTGTGCTGGGGAATCTTATGCCAAACCTCGTATTAGCCTCACTGGGAGCAGGATCACTTCCACTGGGTTATACTGCAAACCTTGCCCACAGCATTAAGTTGTTAACATGTTCAAGTAATTGACTGCCCCCTAGGGTTTCTCTTAAATGAAGGGAAAATAAAGAATTATGAGTACATATGGTTAATATATTTTCCCTTGTATGTTTGCACTTCGGAGTGCTACAGCAATGGATCAAACTGCACTCTTGACATGGCGTGCTTTAGGTTTTGTACCACTGTGCTCCATTTGTACCTTTAAGGATATCCAATGCTTTCCAGCTTTGTTTCTAAATGTAGAAACACCATAATGCAGTAACATCTGACATCTGACTTAGTAACACACAAATTTTCTGCTGTGAGAAAATCAGAAAGAGCTACAAATTCCCCTCACATGGGAAAATTTGCATTTTCACATACAGATGTAAGTATAAATTAAGAATGGGAGCTGAAGAATGTCTGCTTCTATAACAGTGCTTAAGAGTTATGTACTGTCTTTTAGTCAAGTTCATTTTTCATAAGACAATATTAATTAAAATAATGAAATAAAAGAATTTCACTTTATTATAATTAAGAACATTACACTTTTATTTTGCTGCAGATAAAAGAATACCTTTGAAGAAGCAAGAAAGGTAGGTCAGATGCAAAAATGCTTGTTTATCTACCAATGTACTACCTTATTCCTGGCAGACACCCAAAATTCATCTACAACTTACCAGGGGTGTTTTTTATATCTGCTAGAAAACAAAATATCCAAAACACTGAGATGAAAGATAAGCATAAAAAAACAAGAAAGGAAGAAAGCAAGCAAGAAAGAAACAGTATCTTAATTATCAAACCTTTTAAAGTAACTTTTAATCATGGCTAAGGTATTACAAATCTGATTATTAGTTATAATAATAGGTGTAAGTGAAAGTATGCTTAATGTATTGAAGCAAATGCCTACTGTTGCCAACCTTTTTAGAGTTTGTGGTAGTTTTCATTTCTCATGTCAGCAAGATTCTCTTGAGGAGAATTCTGCATGTGGTTTCACAAACCGCTTTGAACACCCCCATTATTATATCCATAATTCTGCAATTGTCTTCTGTAGTAAACCTTATCCTGTGGCTGAGAGCACACTCAGCTCTTAAACTGAAAAATAGGCAATAAATACTAGAACTTGTTACAGGTCTGTGAAAGTATCTGTCTAAACTATGTTTGGTTGTTGCAGTCTCTGAAATTATATAGCTTTTTCTGCAGGATCCTGTCTATCAACAGAGGTTATTTCTACACTGCATTTTGCCAACACTGACTTCAACTCGAGTTTCAGTGCCACAATGTGCTTTGAGAAACTGCTCTAGTGTAGATTTATAGCTTACTCAGGCTAGCAATACTACTTATCATATGTCTAAATATGCTGCATTCACAGCATGAACAAAATGAGTGTACTATGCCTAGTTCAGCAATCATAATACAGAGTGCTATAAATCAAATATCACATATTTTGTATGTAGGCAGAGGATAAGCACACAAATTAGGACTGTGTGAACCATTTTCCCAGCTTTTAATGGTCACAAAACAGCAAGGTGATGTTGCCATCAGAACATTACTTGTAGAGTAGATCTAGAATAAGTTGGTACAAGTCAATATGGGCTCTGAATCAGGGGGACAAGGGCAGTTGTACTACAGACATCCTTCAGACTGCAACATGGAATAAAGTTATGCATGAGAGCTCACCTGCCCTGAATATTCTCTGCCACTGAACATCCTTCAGTCAGTGTGGAACGTTATTTCTCTTCTTTTTTTAAATATCAAATTCTTGACAGTTTTAAAAACAAATGCAAAATATGTCATTATTTTATGAGTCACAGCTCTGATGTCTTTAGTATTTGCACCATTCTGATTGAACAATACTCCGAGTTTTTTCACTTTTTCTTACATACCTCTGGTTAGATCTTTATACTCCTAACATATCATGGCTTTTGCCTTTTTTTTGCTTTATGTTTTAGTATTCATCTCTAAAATACATTTTTCTTTCCAGATCAACAAAGTAATTAGAAAAGTCTAAAATCTCAGTTAAACTTTTCTATTCAGTTAAAAATTGAGAAAAATAAAAATAATTTTGTGGTGTCTTTACTGAAAACAGTTTTGTAGGACCCCTTCTTTCTTCTTCAAATCTAATGTGGATTCAGTGACTGCTTGACAAAGAAACTTCTCTCAAAGACTTCTCTAGACTTTGCTTCTTGAATTTATGTATCACCTGGAAATCCAATTTCTTTTATTGCTAGCAATTCTTGGTAATACTTGTTTTCTAAAAGTATAGAGCCCTTCAGTTATACCCAATGCACTCTCACCAAAGCCCAGAGAAAATCTAATCAGATCACAGTAGAATTTACTAGGATTCATATCCGTAACTAATCCAGGGATAATTGACATTTTCTGGCATGGTCACTAGTAAGATAAAAATGAGAGAATTCTGTTCACCATATTTACAACACTTCCTCCCTCTTCTTCTGGTGGTATCAGGAGAGCATGAGCAAAAAACAGTGAAAATGACTCAGAAAAACTTGACACTTTTGCTGCATTATAGACCTGTTTCTTTTCACTGGTATCATAAAAAAAACAGCATTAGTTTTACAATCAAAACTTAATTTGTCCAAAATCAGGAGCAACTATACAATGTATATTGGAAGGTATCAATGTGCGCTAAGTATTTTGAATATTTATGCATTTTTGGTTTGGCTATTTCATTTATCTAATCATTGCCTCTAATCCAGCTGAAAGAGACTACCAACATCTTAAAAACATGAATGACAAACGTGGAATTGGGGACCTGCTAAGCTGACATTTGAGAGACTGCTGAGCTGAGGAAAAACTGTTGAGAAGAGGTCAGAGACAGCAGCGCTCTTGGAACAGTAAGACTCCCACTATCAAGTTTCAATAAATAACATATTAAGGAGGAGAATACCTGTCAGCAGCTGTTCTTCTGACTATGTTTCTCAGTCTCTTCGTGCCTTTCTGCACCCTAGACTATATGATCCTGTTGACCTCTTCAACTGAGAATCAGTGCAGTAGTTCAACAATTTACTGAGCCCTACCTTGCCATGTTTTTTTCTTGCAATCAAAAAGGCACTTTATGCATACAGAAAAGACTCAAGAATATGGGAAATTTCAAATACTATAAACTGCTCACATAGTATGCATTCTTTGGAGGGATTTATAGCATACTTCTGAACGTTCAAATGCTAGCTACTATTATCTCAGCCAAACCAAATCCCATGTTTTTACATATGAATACAATCCCATGGATTTTCCTTTATCTGTACATAACAAATTATTTTCTTTTCCCCTCATCCTACCTATATTTTGAGCAAGTGATCTGCTTTTAGACTCTCTCCATCAAGCTTCAACTTACCCAGGTATTATTAATCAGAAAAAGTGTAAGACAATCAAGTTACATCCAGCATGCTCCTGCTGTCAAAAAATCAACTGGCTGTGATTGATTAATAGAAGATTGCATCTGATTTTGTGGTGCAAGTTCTTCCCTCAAAAAATTTAAAGTCGTTTAACATGGTTCTGTCAGCAAATCTTCTCAGCTGACAATCTTTATGGAGCAGCCATCTGTTTTTAGGGATTATAAATACTTAATCAAAATATTTTTGACGTTTGTCCTGAAAGATGATATCTTCTTTTCAATAGATTAATGTCTTAGGGGTAACTGCAATAGCTAAGAAGGCAGTCAGAAGATAAAGTTTAAGATTTATCTAATTTGCCAACAAATGACATAGCCCATAGCCTAAGTCTGTTTTTTATTTTCATAAGGGATATGAAAATATTATCAACACTTTCAGAGATGCTGTTGTTTTATTAACACACTTTATGGTCATGCTAAATCAAAAATAAGTAGAATTTAAAATGGTTAATTGGAGGTTGCATCTTACCTCTTAACCCTCCTTCTGATTTACCACATATTTCTCTATTTCTTGTCTTGACATTTTTCTCTCATTTCAAGAAGAATTATTATTTAGATATTTTAGACATCCATCTTACAGATGTGAGAGAATTTCAGATTCTGTGAAAACTTTGGCTTTGCTGTCCTGCAGTTATCTACACAAATAAAACAATTACTACCTCCCTTTTATTTTTCTACTGTGACCAGAAGCATTAGCTAAATCAGGACCCATTTTGCAAGACACAAAACAAACAAAAAATCTTGACTATAGGTATGCATATACTTGAAGTGGAGACAAAACATGTAAACAGGTAAGTATCCACAGGGTCCAAGAAAAGTGCATGAAGAAGAAGAAGAAATGATTTTGCTTTAAACAATTCTATAAGCAGATTGAATTTGTTAGGAGAAGGGGAGAAGGAATATCAGGTTACCACCACTCATATGAGTAAAGCTTGGTGAATATAGAAATATTCGTAAAACTAAGATCTTTAAGTCAAGATTTTTAAAAGAATGTGTTTAGAGCACCTCAGAGTTTTGAGCATCTAACTTAATTGTGTATATGACATTAAGGGCTTCCCAGGAATGCCACTGTGGGATTTCAGTAGTTTCTGATCTACAGCTGATGGGCACAAATTCAAACTCTCTCTAGTTAACCCTCTGAAGCACCAAGGCTTATGGTTTATTAATCTTTATTCTAGGGTTAAACTGAGGTGCTGGGGAGCTGGGGAAGGGGAGGAGAAAGTCCTTGCATCTCTTTGCAGGGATCACTATTACTGTATATTGAAAACAACTGTACAGTGGATACAGCTCTGTTGACAAGAAAGAAAAATGTATGAAGAATAAAAGTACCTATTTCAGTCTTTAAACTGAAATAAAAATACCGATGAGAATAAATGATTGAAAAAGAGCTTGGAAATGTATTACATTTCTGAAAGGAAAGCTCACATTATAAAACTGTAAGTATAATTTTAGCTTCATGAATCTATTAGATGGAATGAGGCTATGGTTTCCCCTTTTTTCTTTTAGTACCCTGAATATGACCACATTCTGCAGAACAACAAATCTTTCCATTTAAATCTTTTCCGTGGCTGAACTGCAGTACAGCACTGAGAGGTGAGGAAGTGTCATGCTGCATGCCATGGGTCTGACCCTCTGCTTGTTCTTTGTGACCTCTGAGTTTGCAGAGCTGTGAAAGCACTGTATCCACCTGCATATCCACCTGTAATGGGGTACAAGTGCTGCTGAGCTTTTGATTTGGGTAAGTTAGGCATTGCATATGAGATTCAGTTTCTGATTGAACACCGTTTTCTTTATCTCATAAGCAGTGTTCCCAAGAGACAGATATTTGCCAGTGCTTCTTGTGTGTACCCAGGTTTGAATTCAGTGTATCTCCGGGTCATCTGAATAAATATTTACTGAAACTGAGACAGTGTCCCTATCACACGCTGCTTTCTAAACTTTTGATCTTGGATCCAAACAATGTTAGCACATTGTTTAGTGCCTTCCAAATGTCTATGATTGAAAACTAGGAAAAATAAAACATTCTTTGGACAGACTTGCACATGTAGAAAACAGCAAAGAAGTGTGTTTTAAATTGCCATATTTTTCATGCAGTCTTTGCCTATGAAGTGAAGAAGTAGTTTGGCACCAGTACCAGGCAAAGTTTACAGCTTTAGTCATATGGGGGGAAGAGGGCCAGAGGCAAATCTGTCCCTCTTTTGTTTCAATACCAGTGATGACTGACTCCTCCTGTACAAAAACAAGAGTAACTACAGGGAAAAAATGACATAACCCTGGAAATTATTCGAAAGGTTACAGCATAAATCTATAATATCTGAGCTCTGGATGCATTTCATGGAGGTCTATTACACCATTCATAAGAGAACTGCTGCAAATTTGTGAAACAAATATGTTTGTAACAATACATATAACTAATTTTAAACTGTGCCTATACTCTGTGCCTATGTCTAGTTTCAAAACCAGACAAATTCAGGCGAGACTAAAGAACTATGCAATACACCAAAATCTGAAAAGGCAAAAGTTAAGTGGCCAAGACAGTTAATGCAAAAATTCAGTTAAATCTATCCTGATAAAATTAAAANCAAAACCAGACAAATTCAGGCGAGCTTGCAAGTTTCCTGGTAACAAGAAGCTGAGAGAAGGCAATGGAAACCAGAGAGAACTAGAAGTATTTAATTTTCTTCCATGTAGTTGACATCAGATAAATTAGAATTAGATCTTCAGAGTTTAAGCTAACTCTTGATATTTGCATTAAAACCAATTTTTAAAAACCAGTCTGAGTAGAATTTGGGATTGGATGTAGAACCCCTTTCCACAGCAAATCACAAACCAATAACTGGTAAAGGGCTTAATACTTCTGAATTCAACTTCAATTCATATGTTTTGTTGACCTCATATTTGTGCTGTGATGCTCAGGCATTATCTAAATGTAGGACTTTTAACAAAAAATTTCTGATACTATCTGTGTTAGAAACAAATGTAGCTAAACAAGAATAATACAGAGAATAAAGAGAACTAAAATTACTAACATGCAGTGCTATTGAACTGAATTTCACAGAAGTTGATAAATTTTTTAAGTCCAGGAAGTTAATGTGGACTGAAAGAAGAGGAAAATGCTCTAATGTTGTCTGGTAACAGTAGCATCATTCATAAAATAAGCAAGGCAACTGCTTCTATGCAATACCGAGTAGGTCTCATCTGAAACATTACCGTAATCTTTGGCCTTTCCATTTCAAAAGTTTTATCAATAAAATGGAGTAATTATTTTAAGGAGATAAGCAGGATTAAGATTTGATAAATCTAATCCATGAAGAAAGAGTAGATAGGAAAAATGCTCATGCAAACAAGAAAAGGGAAAGATGAGCTGACAGCAAATTAGTGTCCAGAGCCATCAACAAAGCATAAATTATCTTATGAGGAAGATAAATATTATCATGAGTGAAACATGACAGGATAAGAAATAGAGACGTTAGTGCCTGAGCCATGGAAATGAAGATTTATATAACAGAACTAAAAGGGAATGCAGCCCTGTTAGGGATTGCATTTCTCTTTTGCACTTTATTATACTGGAATTAGGCAGAGCCAGACTTGATAAAAGTAGGGAGTTTCTACGGCCTAACAAATCCCTATCAGCTCTGACATACAAACTCCTGCCTGTGGTGGAGTCTTAAAGAGCTCCTAAATGCTCTAACAGTTGGGAATGTTTTGAGAAAGTCTAAAATAAAAAAAATTGTTTGCCACTTTTTATTGAAAGGAACTCAAGGACAAAAATAAACCTTTGCTGACACTGCTAATGGAAGAAAAGAAGAACAATCTCTGGAGGATTATAAAACTCTCATCTAATCCTAATGGCTAAAACGGACCCCTGAGGATTAGATTAGATTCTATGCTTTTCTTAGCTTTAATTTCAAGAGACTAAAGAACTATACAATACACCAAAATCTGAAAAGGCAAAAGTTAAGTGGCCAAGACAGTTAATGCAAAAATTCAGTTAAATCTATCCTGATAAAATTAAAATGCTAATAGGATAATAATTTAAATTACAGCAATTGCAAACCAGGTTACCTCTTAAATCTAACTGTTCCTATAGGGAAAATAATCCTTGGAAATGTTCAAAAGCCAAATCCAGAATTCATGAGACGCACCTAAAACATATATAACTAGTATAATTTATTTTCTAAAGCAAATACATTTTAAAAATTGCCAAACTGTAAAAGCAGTCAATTGTTTTAACTTAAGAATCAGAAAAAACTAGTAATAGGTAAGAAACTTTATAAAAGAACATATAGTGCTGAAACTTTAGCATAATCTATAATATAATTACAGTATTCCAAAGATTAAGGAAAAACATTTAAATGACTGTAGGTAACAGGCTGGGGCAGATGGTATTATCAGTATAGTTTTTTATATTAACATCTAAATATTTTCTCAACAATCAGTCATTATTTATTGCTGATGACTGATTCAAGTCTTCAACTGAGTCTTCTGCCAGCATGAAGAAAAAAACCCTTAATTTTCATATGTGTAAAAAATTATTTTGTTGAGATACCAGCAAAGAATAACCTGAAGAGATAGTTATTGTGCTGCATTTCCAGCTAGATTTTGCAGAACTGCAAGGAACAGGCTAACACATCACTGGTTTTATGAAAAAATTAAACTTTTATATACCAGTTGGCCAACCTGAGGTTTGAAACAAATGATTATAATAAAGTTGTTAGCAGTCAAATAAACTAAATAATATAAATTCAGGAGGTTGAATTTCATCAAAAGAGCAAACTGAAGATGAAAGGATAACAGGTAAGGGACTAAGGCTATTAGTGGAAAAATTTTGTTACTATTTCTTTGAAAGCAAATTCATTCTTATGTAGAGAATAAAGAAAGAAAAAGAATAAAGAAAGAAAAAAAGGAAGCAATTCACCAGTCAAATACAGCAGTAGTTTTGGAAGTCTAAGCTTTATCATGAGCAATGTACAGTAAAAAGGCAATACATCTCTACTGAAACATAAAAGCAGTAAAACAGGGTAGTAATTATGCACAATAGTGACATTTTCTCAAAGTGAGTAAGAACAGAAAATGCATGCTGAACAATTGTGCAATGTAGTAGGAGAGAAAGGAAAAATTGCAATAAACTTGCTGTTATGACTTTCTTCTTCAATTCCTATCTGTATTTTTTCTCGTTTGTAACTGCTGTCTCACATCAGAAGCTGTTAAATAAAGTACATTTTTATCAAATGATAAATAACATTATTACACTCGATGTGAATATGCAATCTAGAAGAAATATCAGGTGAGCACTCCCCACTCCTGCCCAAAGCAACCTACAGAGCATGGACAGTAACACAGAGACTGTATGGATTGCCCTGAATTCATCAACCTCATTGCATGGACATGGCCCCTAGTTGAGAATACTGATTTCTGAATTTTTTTTCTCTGACTTTTTCATTAACTCCATGTGATAATGGTTTGCCATCTCAAAATTTATATACCCACTGTTTTCCATTCTTACAGCGTGCATACTTCTTCTATCAAAGATCAAAACCTTACTTTATTCATTTCAACTCCAACATTCCCTGGCTCTATATATCACACTTTTAGATGATTAAAAAAATTCCATAATGTTTGTTTATATATAATCATTGCTCACTGCTGAACCAAAATTACTTTTCTGAGGCTGACAATAGTGCGTTCTCCTTCTAATCTCTCCCTTTTTCTTTTGAAACACTGATCATTTTATGATAATGAAAGGAAACTACTGAAGCCATGGATATGTGTAATTGTATTAATTATTATACTTCCTTATCTCCAAATATCTCAAAAGCCTTTCAAATGGAAGGAGCTGTTTCACTGCTTCCACAGCATGAAACTAACTGGTGATTGTAACACAGTTCTTACATACAGGTGCATCTATGTGAGGGTGTGTATACACACACATGCACTTAAGGCACAAAAGTGTTCAAAATGAAGTTTTACATTTTAAATTTAAAAAAATAGACTTTAGAAAGAATATTTCTGTTATAGGTGTTTCATCGAAAAAATATTTTGGTCAAACATACTCAGAGAACTGTTTAACAGAAGCTCAAAGGTGTTAAATATAAATTAGGGGCAAAGTGCAACCACAGAAGTCATATTACTGTATTTGGAAAATTTCGCCAGCCACAGAGAGAATAGTTCTCTTTTCCAAGAATATTTCTCAAGAGAGCGAAGTTCACCAAAGTCATGTACAGTGGCATTGCTGCCTTCAAAGGAATCAAACAGTGGCTTAAACTTCCAGGACAAAGTAACCTAAAGATAGCACCTGTCACTATTGCCTGCAGAAATGACAAAGTTGCTGCTTCTCAGAGTTCATAGCAGCTTTTCTATATCTGATATTCTTGAATGTGTACTCAGATTTATATGCTGCCTTTTTTTCCACTGTAATAAGTGTGACAAATATGGCAAGAATGAGTATTTCCATTTTATTCTAATTTTGGAAGTCTAAACTAAGCAGAACTAGAGTAAGGTAAATGAAAAGTTTACAATATTTGAAAAATGTAGCTCTGATTACACCTTGTCATTTTGATCTCTATTGAGTCTTATTTTTTCCCATGTGCTTTATGTTTAGTTTGATAGCTCAATAAAGTTCACCAAGATAGAAGAAAAAGGCAACTGAGGAGAAAGGCATTACAAATAGTTTTCATGAAAAGAAGAAAGAAAAAGAAGGAAACAAGATAATTTTGGGGGTTTTGGGAAAGAAAAGTAATAATTGCTGGAAACTGGAGGCTGGAAGGCTATTTGTATTCTTTGGTATCACACTCAAAGTTTCATTACTTTTAACAGACACCATTCATCATAGGTTTTCACGAATAAGAGATGCTCCCCTGTTTGAAGACCTTCCTTCTGCAATTCATAGTATCTTCTATTTCTTCTTACATTTTCCCTCCTTTAACTCTTTGCATTATCACATTTACTTCTATAGGCCTGTGCTTATATTTGGCAAATCTTTCATTTAACAAGCTGTCATCATTCAGGCTTTTTTTTTTCTTCTATTTGTTTAAGAGAATATTTCAGTTTCAGTGGTCTGTTCTTGTCAAATGGTTTATAGCAAGATAATGGAAACAGTGAAAGAAGTATAAAAGCAGTGGTCATCGAGAGCATTCTCCCCAACTTCAACCTTTGCTTTTAGTGACAGATAGTAAATTGTGGCAGCAAGACATATGTTTTTACTCTGGACATTCATGTACAGTATGAATGGAGACAACTGATAGTGAGACATTTGAAAGATAAAGTGAATTCAGTGTTCAATACACATGAATAATGATAGAAAAATCACAAAGACCAAATATAAGCTTTATGTCTGATTTTCCTTTAGACTGTGAGCACAGCTAAGCAAACCTGTATCTCCAAATCAAAACTAGCATTTGTGGAAGACCTAGTTATTTTTTGAATAGTGATTTTTAGTTTCCTGACCACTAGGAAAGAATATGAATATAGAATCTAAAGACTCCGGAACATTTGCTTTCCTGTGCTTGGAATTCCTGGTTTTGCTGGAAGCGTCATTAAGCAGCAAAGCACCGCAACACAAGTCCTACTGTGAAAAAAGGCATGGAGGAAAGGAATAAAATAAAGCATTTTTCCTGCAGAGATTTCCTTTTTTTATTGTTTATGACACGAATTGCAGAAGAAAAGCACTCAGCATTTTTGCCTCTTTAAACTACATGTTCAGTGGAGAGTTTAGAAAATGACTTGGGTTCCCAAAAGACAAGATCTTAACTCTATACACTTACAAAATGTTAAAAAACGCACAAGAAAACGGACACTAAAGAAGACCATGTTCTACTGTGCCCTCTTTGAGATGACCTTATGGGTCATTTTGTCAAAAGGACTTATTGAATGACTATACTCAGCACTAGCTCCTTTTTGGTGGTATTGTATTATTTATTCTCATGAGGCAGAAAAATGTGGCTATTGTGAAGTGAGGGACAGTAAATCAACTCATGCTGCTTCTCATGGTCTCAAAGAAATATTGAGAAGTACTGAGAAAATAAACATATTTTGTGTCTTCAAACACACACACACAAAACCCCCATGACTTTTAAAAGATATTTGTACAGTACTTTTCCTTTCTTTTTTACCCCCTTAAGAAAACAGATTGTTACCATATCAAGGCTGTGGCTTGTCAAATCTGCACAGAGCTTTTTCACTCCGACTCAGAGAAGCTGTGATCAAACCATCCTCTAGGTTATTACATTTCTCTGTGCAAGACCCCTACCCTGGTAGTCTGTGAGTTCCTAGATGTGAAATTTGCATCTACACATACACACTTATTTGTGTAAAGATTGTTATTTATTATTTATCTCCCAGTAGTTGCCAAAAAACCCAGAAAAATTCAATAGGTTATTTTGTTGTCCCTAATACATGCAAATAATGATAATCTGCAGTTTCTTTAAAAGCTTCCAGTCTACTTTAAAGTGAAAACCAGAATGAGAAGGGATAATAATGATGTAAGAGACACAGTAGGATTTCCAGTCTATTGCAAAAATGAAAACCAGAATGAGAAGGGATAATAATGATGTAAGAGACACAGTAGGACAGCCATGAGTGGAACGGGTCCTGAAAGTGTCCCTGACCCTGTTTGTAGTAAACCTTTGAGATACAGGTCATGCAGAGCACTGTCGGTACAGATTATCTTTACAGATGACTTTCTCATTAACTCTGTCATGTGTCAGACACACAATGATGATAGCTACTACTAGGTTTTCATCTGCATTCAATCTCTAGGTGTCTATTATTTGTCACATTTCCTTCAGTCACTATTACAAAAAATGGCAGTTGTGAGTGTGGAAACACTTTTCTAAATACCTACAGTACTCATCAAATCCTTGTCAGTTGGAGCCTTTAGCTATCCACAGATTAGCAGCTGGTGACTCTTTCATTTGAGGTTTTCCAAAAAAACCACAAACAGCTAATTACACATTTATGAAAACACATGGTATTGCCTGTCTTTTCAAGTAGAAAATGAAGAGTAGCAATGAGTGAATCAAGTTTAAAAACATTAGGTTCATAATTCAAATCATTGTTCAACACATGACCAGATCTATTGTTGCTGTCACAGTTTCCACCTTACATTTTTTTCTGCTGCAATAAGACTGCTGCTCTGTTTCGAGAAGAACAGACCTTTCCCTGATTATGCCTTTACTGGTAAGATCCACTCTCAAGAAGTTTTATGTTCTGGATTACTTCCTTTAAATCTTAAATATACCTAGATTACCAGAGGAATAATCCAAATTATATCCTCAGTAGTAGTGTAGTTCTTAGTCCAGAGAAATCAAAGAAATAGTCTCATTAGTATTAGCAGAAGGAAAAATTATTCCCTTATTTTGGAATGCTGTGGAAGAGAGTGAATGGACATACCAGAGTGCCAGACTATGACACTTTCTCTGGCCTGCCTCAGCAGGCAAGGTATGACAATAACAATGCAATTTAGCATCTTATTTAAAAAAATATAGAAATTTCACATATGAATAACCTTTTATACGTTGAAAGTTAAAAAGTTACAAATTCAACAGGACAGCTAGAACTTTGCACTATACAACTGGAACTTTTCCATGGTGTCTTTTGTTATTGATTAATGTCTCCGACAGTACTCACTCACAGCACTTTCTTGGCTTTTGGTTACCAGGTGATAATGGACCTAAATCAGAAGCTTAGAAAATATTTGGGCTCAAATTGTTTCATTGAGGAGAGAAATAGTTCTACTGGTCAAACAAATAGCAGGTGGATTGCTATGCTGTCAGCAAAAATAAAAGAGATAAATGTTGGGGGTCTTTGATCTCTGTGATTTCATCCAGAGGACAAGGAGAAATTTCTACTGTGCAGTTCTCTCCTTAACCTCCCTAATTATGACTCAGTAAGGAAATTCATCTGAGGATAGATCATATCAATCTTTTTTTGGTGACTTAAGATTAGACCGAAACACAAATATGTGGGTGAAGGACGCTAGTTGGCATGAGTATGACTTTTTTTTTCTCTAGTGTTCTTTTTCCTGCTAGTTTTCACATCTTTCTTTTACAGTACAAAGAATAAACACATTTCAAGAGAGGAAGTTCCTGTTCTGGCAACTATGACTGAATGCAGAGGTTTTATATATGGTAGATCCATTGGTGCCTTAGTTATAGCAAGAAATATGGTATTAATCCAAGTCATGTATACTGACACAAATAGCACTTTTTAGCGAGAATTTTAGTGTAATATTTAGGATTATTTATGTTAATGAGAAAAACACAAGAGACATCACCACAGTTAATGGTAAGCATTCTGTATGTTAGAAATGGAAAGAGCAACAGTTCTGTGCAGATGAAACACAAGGCCAACCCAAAGCACAAACTGAAAATAGAAACTAAAATAATTTCCCAATATAGAATGCAGTTAGATTAAGGAAGGCTCTGTTGGGCAAAAAAACCCAGATGGAATCCTTCACAGAGGCTGCCAGACTGGGGCTTCCCAACATGATTTATAAAATGAAAAAAAACAATATATGCCATTTGATTTCTGCTAAATGGAAAGTCAGAAATAAATGGTTATGGTTGTTTGGAAATCTCTTCTATGTGTGAAATTGATTAAATTTGTTCTATACATGCATGTCTTGACCTACTTAATGCAGAGGGAAAAAAAAGAAGAAAAAAGGAAAAAATAATAATGAAAGTGTTTAACCCAAGCCATAGTATTTGCCTTGTGAGCTACCAGCTGTGCTGTGTTATCTGACTGCCTTCTACAGAAACTTTGAGATAATGAACTTCCTGAAATAACCTAAAATATTTAAATGAAGGCATAATTACCAAGGCTGCCTAGGTGCTGGTGCTCTGGAAGACTCAGTTATTAAAAGTTGCCTAAACTACATGACAGTGAAGAAGAGGTCCCACCTACAATCTTTGTTATATTCAGTATAAGTACATACAGAAGACAATGGAAAGGTTCTACCCTCATTTTCCAACACTAAATTATTCTTACCAGTGGGGCTGTGTTCACAGTTTTGTTTAAGTCCAAAGAAGCTAGTGTGATCTATAACCACAATAACCAACAGGTGTATTAGAAAATTGTTGAGGTTAAATTCTTTTCTCTAACACAACCCAAGCTCTGCAGATTTGAGGAATACAGACAGATAGAGCTTTAGAAATATGAGTACCTTGTACAAAAGAACTAATTGGGAGACTGGAGATAAAACAGGAGATTAAAAAAGACATATGCTGATGACCTTTGTTAACAAATTCAGCTACTAAGATATTTTAAAGCAGTCTGGAATTTCTAAAAAAGCTTTTAAAATGCTGACTGTTTTTATATTTTCTAAACTTACTTTTAGTAGTTTTATCATTTTAATGTAGATTTTTTTTAATATATTGATATTACTTCCTCTCTTTATATGGTTCTGACAAATTTTCTTGTTAGCCTAAGGCTATATGCAAATGCCACATTATATATTAATTTTATTCACCTATTTCAATTGCTATTAAAAAAACAGAATTAAAAAGGCATACCTAGTAAAAAATGCTATTTCATTGTCATGCAGAGTTTTGCTTCTCTCTGTCTCAAATAAATACCAAGCAATTTAAAACTCTTAAATTTTTGATAAATTTTATTTTATTTTGATGAATCAGTCACATACAGATCTTTTTTAATAAAAATTGTTTCCTAAAGCCTTTTAGATCTCTTAACAATCTACCTGCTCTAATCACCATTGTAATGACAGAAGTAAGGTATTTTCATTATTTCCTTTTTCTTTGCTTGGTAAAAACTGTTGGTTCACTTAAATAAGGGAGATTAACAAATCTGTAAGAATAATTTTGACATATCCCTGATATTTATGTTTACAAATTCTGAGGTTGGGAAAAGAAACAGGGGCAATATTTCAAAAAATTGGGCTACAGAGGACTACAATTTATCCAGCCTAAGGGTTTTCATCTTTATTGTGAGACTATTTTAAAAATATAAACACATCTCATGCAGCTGAAAATAAATGTATGTCAAGTGGATATCTTCCTTTACTTATTGCTCTTTGGCATGTCTGCAAATTACATTTATCTAATTATTTATATGTGATGGCAACTAGATACCTTAATATATCTGGAGGTGTGCAGGAGCAATTCCAGCAATTCCAGTCTGTATGGAGAAAATATGAAACAGACTTGATGTTCCACTATAAGACAGAAGCATCTGACTCTTCATTTGAACAATCTTGCTTTTAGAAAGGATAAAAATGGACCTGATTCCACTACTGAGCTTTACAGTGCTGCTTCATCAAAAAATTGCATAGATGTGGCCGCATTTTAACAACCTGTAAGATTTATGATTTACGCATAAAGTGTCTCCATATTCCCTGTTTCTTGGCAAAGGTTTCATAGCAGCCTGCTCCCGTGTTTCATTGTGTGCAGGGCAGAATTTATTAGTCTTTGTTATTTTCATAAAATACATTGTAAAATATTTATTAGTATATTATGAAAGCATTATCATAAATAGTTAAAACTGTAGTTCAGTTGTCAAGATAATTGAATGAACCATATTTTGTGATGTATCATCCTGCAGTGACGAAGCACCGTTTTAATTCTGTTCCATTTGTTTAGTTACTAATGTGGCAAAACTGAAGATTTCTCAAGAGCCCACACTTTGAATTAAAGATCCTAATTTATATACTGAAAGAAATAATTCATTGTGTCTCTGTTCTGCCAGTGTAACTTACATTTAAACTTGCTATAAAGCTTATTAAGACAGAAGTTTTAGCTCCTCAAGACAAATTTTTAATAGATAGCTTTGTTTTAAAATTAGCACAATTCAGCTGGTTTGAGATGTTGAGAAGACACTTCTGTTTGATGGCTGGCTGAAAATGTACAGTTTATTTCTTTGTTTTAAGTAATAAATATGTAACAAAGGAGACTGACAATATATAAACAGTAAAGAACAGAGAAATTCAGAGTCAAGGAAAAAGCCAGATATCTAGAACATTTCAAACTTTTACTGATTCAAAGTCCTTACTTACTAATGTTGTGCACAGAAAGCAAATGAAGTTGAAAAAGAATACAATGTAAAGGCAATGCACTAATTTTAATGTTGCTAGAGCTACATTGAACTTTATATAAAGGCAAAATCACCTTTTTCAGAACTTGTCCAAAAAGAACCTAAGTTCACCACTATCTTCACTCTGATTTTAGGCTGACTTCAATAACACTTGTAGACAGAAAGAAGCACATTTATAACCAGTGTTTTCCATCCTATGTCCTTTCCAAACTTCTGTGTTAAAGACAGGGCTGTATATCTACATCTTAGATAAGATAAAGCCTGTCATTTTTTTAAGTAAGACATGTGAGAACTCTCACAATACATATTATTATACAGCATCTGTTGTGAAATGCTCAGAAGAGGGAAAGAAATGCCTAAATACATATTTCTACAGCTAAGAACGATCAAAATTCAAACTGCCTCTGGGGATGTTTTTCAAATGCTAAGACACATTATCAACATGTATCCAGTACAATTATTTGAGAAATTCTGCAACATGCATCACTGTCTTTCCATTGTTCCAATGCCTCTCGTGTGAGGTATTAGAGCTTCCTTTGAAGCCTATAAGTCAAGGAAACTCCTTGTCTGCAGGTGTAATTTCAATACCAACACTGATATCACTATAAAACTAGGCAATATATCAGCCTCATTGAATAACAGTGGTATTCAAACAGTGCTTATGAGGTTTAAAATAGTCAACCAGTATTAAATATGTAAGCTGCTGCCTATATAATTCACTGATACAAAGGCTAAGAACTGCAGACAGCCGGCAAATTAACACGGTCTCATTTACATGAATTACTGAGAATGAATAACAGAAATTACTGCATTGCTTAGTAAGCTACATGAGGAATTAATGCAAAAGGGTAGCTGAACAAGAGCAGGTGACAGACACATGACTCTAAGGGTCCTGTGAAGATCAACATTTGCAAACCCCTGACTCTGAATCATGTTTGAATGCCCTTGGGCTCAGAATCATGAGAACTTTTAAGAATAAAATGTCCAAGTGCAGTGTCACAGAAATATATCTGAAGACGAAAGGGAAGAAGTGTTACCACATTCTTATCCACATCTCAAGGATTCCTTTCACCACCTTGTCAAAAATAGGCATGGAAGGTATGCTTGCTATTGCAGTATCACACAGAATTCTTTCTGCTCACAGATCTTCCCTGTTGAAGGCTGATGATATTACTGATACATACCTGTAAGCAAATGTCAGTAATGTTTCTGATTAATGATGAGTATACCGGAAGAAGTACTTCCTCCTTATCTTTCCTTACCCCTTATTCTACCACAGGGTTAGTTTGTGACTATCCTGGCATAAGGTTACTTCTCGAATCACTAATTGGCACCTTAAATTACTGTGCTGAAATCTAGCTTTCATTCCCCTATGGCCATCAGAATTGCTGGGGTGGGAGAGAAAAACTGACCTTGAATATCACTGAAGATATAAGTTCATCTAAAGGTGTTTGGAAGGACAAAGTAATAATTTATCAATCCACAGAATGTGATTATTTATTTGTTTGTTTGTTGTTTTTAATAGCAGTGGGTAAAAGCCAGGCACTGAGGACCCAGCAGAAAGTCTCATTTGTGAAGAGTAAGAACAAGAAACATAAGATAGAATTCAGCAAAGCTAATAGCCACTTCCAGTACCTAGTGAGATGCATCCAAGATTCCAGTCCATCTGCCAACTACAGCCAGAGAGAATAGTATTTTGTGATCGATAACAGAGGTCAGTAAATTAATCCTACTTCTTTCCAAATGGCAGGGTCAAAAAAGGACTGTATTTGTGACATATCTGCACCACAAACATGGTATCTTATCCCTGATTATTTCATATGTTTGCTATTATTTGACATCAATGATTAATGTCATACTTGAGGAAACGCTGAAAAATTTTTAAATGCCATAGTGGTGGGACAGACTATACAATCTAAGGTTTTGCTTTGTCTATGTACTGGTATTCAAAGACTCCATACTATCATAGGCTTTGAAATCCATGCTTTAAAGGCATATGAAGAATGGCTTTATTCTGCTGCATCCTTGCTGCAAGGTACAGCCTAATGGCCACTCCTGAGTGCCAGTGGTCTTGGCTCCTATTCTTATCCCATGACTGACTAGCACTTTTGCAAATCACTTCAACTTTACTAGGCATCAGTTACTCTATCGCTTTCAGAAAAAAAATGAGGATAAGAATATTGAACTTTTTAACTGTGAGATTGCTTGGAGTTTGAGCAGAGAAGGAAGGGAGCAGGGTCTGAAGTGTCCTGGCCTCAATTCAGCTTTTTTTTTTTTTTGATTTTCAAATGTAAGATGCCATAAGAAGACTTCATTTTTGTGGTCATAGGTGAATGAAACAGATTAAATGGATGAAGTAGGTTTGATTTATCCTGTAATATAGTTTTGAGGTTTTTCAAATACGTATACTGCTGTTAAGGTCTGACTCTTCTTATCACAAGCTTAGAATTAGTTCTGTTTTGTTTAGGCAGGGATCAGGTGACCTCCAGGAAACCATTTAATCTCTCTTGATATGTCAACAGATCCCATATGATGACAGCAGCAGTTTGACACTGCATCACAGACAATAACTTTGTTCCAAACTAACAGTTATCCCTGAATGTCACTGTTTCAAGCAATGTTGAAGTAATGTTTCATTTTAACTGTCTGCTCATAGATATTAAACCAGCCAGTACAGCACCCTTCAAGCTGCCTTTACAGGTTCTGTAAGCTGGCAAAATATTCTCAATAAACCAATAAACTGCATAAGTTTTGTCAAAAAGTGGACATCCTAGGATGGCACATAGCTCACTAAGGAGCATTAAGCTGAGATTTGTTCCCCAAGACCGAGGCATTGTTCCTGGCTTGTAAAGAAAGTGACAATCCCTAGCTTAAATTAAACAAGAACTTTCACAATGTACTGGATGAACTTCTCTGACTCTGAGCTTCATGAGTCATAGTGACCCTGATCTTTCTAAGACATGTGAGTTACTCCCAAACCCACAGAAAAAATCTGCTACAAATGCACAAGATTCAAGACTACCTGAGCCGAAAATTCAGCTTGCTGTCTATATGGCAGAGGTAAATATGTTAATATGATCACACCGGATATGCTTCGAAAGTAAGACAGTTGCAGTCTAATTTTCTCTTGACCATACTGTACTCTTAATTTGGAGTTCAAAGTTACAATGAACAAATGAAATCAACAGGTCCAATTTAGGTGTTACTAGACTCACAAATCATGTTTTCTTTTTCTCTCACAGTTGTTTTTTTAATAACAAATTGCATCTCATTCAAGCATCAGCTTGAAAGAGAAGTCAGTGCAGAATCCATTTTGTCTTTGCAGCTCCTTTTTTATTTGTGAGGCTGAAGATGTAAACTTCTTATCAGCTTTTACCAATGCATTAAAAAGAAGGGAGAAAAATTCAATCTTATATTTATCTGGCTTCATGTTTATTCTGGGTTTTGGGTCTGATAGGAATTTCTTTCCAATAGAATGTTTGTATATGAGAAAAAGGGAATTCACCACATCTAGGACTTTTCATGGTTTATGTAAGTTTTAGCTATGATCCATTTAATTATGATGTAATTTCTGGACCTACAGAGGCTATGCCCTGAGAGGAAAAAAACTGTATTTGTAATATGATTGTGAATTAGAATTAGAATTAGAAATAGAATTAGAATTGGCAGCTAGTGAAATTGAATTCAAGGATCTTCCAAACTCTGATCAGAATTCCCTGGCAAAATGTGTGCCCTAAGACATAAATATAACCAATGTCTTTCTTCCTCAGGTGGTAGTAGTTTCGTAGAATTTCTCTGCCAACACTATCTCAAAAATAAGTTTGGGTCTCTAAAACCAACAAGTTTATGTCTCTCAGAATCTTAGAAATAGGTGTTGATATAGGTATTAGACAATGCACCACTCTATATAATATTTTATCCTTATCGTCCTCAGAAATGTGATTTATGGCTCTTATAACTGGTTTTTAGCTGGATCTAACTGTCATAATTATATATTTTTCTAAATTATAGTAAAAAAAAGTTTTCTCCAGACCATGAATTGTCTTGGAATAGAAGTCAATCATATGATATAGAGATCGGAATAAACTTAAAATAAGTGACATGGAATAAAAAGGATTTATAACTTCAAACATGAAACTAGATAATAGTATTTATAAACCTATAAATTTTAAAGCTCACAGACTAATTTAAAGCCATTTTGGTGATACTGTCAGATGATAAGTGCATAAACAGAAGGTTCCTTTGATTATCAGAGTGTTTGCTTCTGAAAATTAGAGCACAGCCATTTATCAGATGGTGTCTCAAGGCTATAATCAGTTAAATATATTCAAGAACTGAGGTATGCTGAATGTCAATCAAAGCAAAGCAAAACATGAAGCAACGTGCTAATGCAAATGTGAAATATGCATATGCTAAGGTGGCACAATGGAGGAATAAGTGAGAGTCATGCTCCTGATGTGTTACAGTACTTTGAATAGTCAGGAATGCGTGAATTCAGAGGATGTACCTGCAAGCTTTCAAAATGCAGCTCTATATGGACTGCATGGTAACTCAGAGACTGGTATTCTGTGATGACAGAGATCAGATAACATCACCCTATAGGCACCAGTTGAAAGGAGCCTGCAGAAGGAGAAGGACTTGACACTTCCACTGTCTCTTTCTGAATTTCNTATATAAGAATATATATATATATGCTTTTTTTTGTCATCCTATTGAGTATCTGACATTGGAGCAGACCGACTGAACAACTACAGCCATTATTATATTCTTATCTGAATCATGACAGAAAAGGCTGGAGATGCCTACTACCCCTAATTTTTGTTATAATGAACCAAATTTAAGCAAGAATTTATTTATAAGATGCTCCTGTCATGTAATAAATTGATGACAGATTATGAAGAAATCAAAAAGCAAGGCAACCAGACTTTTAGATAACCATGCTTATGGCTAGTCATAATTTACTTGATGATCAGCTAGAATTACAATCTATCTGTCTGTTAAAATCTGCAATCATATTTAAATGGAAATAGTCCATCAGAACTGTTAGGGGATCTTTTAGGAGTAGCAGCTTTACCATACTTCTGAGGAAGTATAATTAGGGAAGATGAGCTAAAGGTGAAACAGCTACCTAACCATTAGCATGACTGTTTCAAAATGCATGTTGAAAAGTGTGGTGTAATTTTAATTTTTTATTTCCTATGTCTAAACCTTTCATTTTTGGAAAGATACATATTTATGATTTTCCATCAAATATTTCATTGACAAATATTTGTCAATGATATGCAAAAAAANATCCTCAGAAATGTGATTTATGGCTCTTATAACTGGTTTTTAGCTGGATCTAACTGTCATAATTATATATTTTTCTAAATTATAGTAAAAAAAAGTTTTCTCCAGACCATGAATTGTCTTGGAATAGAAGTCAATCATATGATATAGAGATCGGAATAAACTTAAAATAAGTGACATGGAATAAAAAGGATTTTTAACTTCAAACATGAAACTAGATAATAGTATTTATAAACCTATAAATTTTAAAGCTCACAGACTAATTTAAAGCCATTTTGGTGATACTGTCAGATGATAAGTGCATAAACAGAAGGTTCCTTTGATTATCAGAGTGTTTGCTTCTGAAAATTAGAGCACAGCCATTTATCAGGTGGTGTCTCAAGGCTATAATCAGTTAAACATACTCAAGAACTGAGGTAATTTAGTATGCTGAATGTCAATCAAAGCAAGGCAAAACATGAAGCAACGTGCTAATGCAAATGTGAAATATGCATATGCTAAGGTGGCACAATGGAGGAATAAGTGAGAGTCATGCTCCTGATGTGTTACAGTACTTTGAATAGTCAGGAATGTGTGAATTCAGAGGATGTACCTGCAGGCTTTCAAAATGCAGCTCTATATGGACTGCATGGTAACTCAGAGACTGGTATTCTGTGATGACAGAGATCAGATAACATCACCCTATAGGCACAAGTTGAAAGGAGTCTGCAGGAGAAGGGCTTGACACTTCCACTGTGTCTTTCTGAATTTTATATCAACATCAGGAGAGACCTTGATATGGGAACTCTTGTTTCATGGCAAACTCATCTTCCAAGAAAGTACTTCAAATACTTTAATGAAACTGAAATTAGGAAAGAGCCACAATAATACAATTATTCTGGTATAGAGGCAAAACAAAAACAAGCTGATTGCTTAGTTCTCCACAAGGACAGACTTTGCCAAAATCAATCCTCTGTGTCCAAGAGCCCTGTTATTTTTCTCAAAGAAAAAAACTGTGTCTCCTTGTGAGCTAAAAGTTTCTATTTCCCTGTAGATGATTTTCCAGATTTACTGATATCAATCCTGGGACTGCTGACTGATAATGGATTGTTCAATTCAGAGGTATTGAAAAATTAGTACTACTAAGTCATGTGCTATGCTTTGGGCTAAAATTACAGGAACTGCCTTTTTAACTAGGCATGTAAAAAAGTGTATTTTTTGTTAAGAAAAACTTTTTTTTATACAAGTTAATGAACTTGAATCTTTTGGCTTGGTTTACTTGTATTTAGAGAGTGATGTAGCTGCAAAAGGTTTTGATGGACACAAGGGACACTGAACAAAACTGAACTGAGGACTACTAAATACTTGAAATCTCCTCAAGTATTTCTGAAGGTAAAAATACTCAGAGATGAGTCAGAAGAGTATTATTAGAAGGTATTACTAATATATANAATAGGACATAAAGGGACATAAATTCAAGGCATAAATTGATCACTAAGAGACAACAAGGAATGCTTCTGTCAGTATGTGGCAAGCAGTACTAAGTAAGCAGTAACAAATTGCTACTCTCTTTTGAAGAAGTAAGAGTTGGTCAATGATGAAAATAAAGGCATTGTACCTGATAAACAGACAATAACCTCAGATCCTTATGCATAACTCTAACTAAACAATCTCTCAATAAAAAAGTACTTATTCATCCCTCAAGAACATATCTAAATTAGACTTTTTTACATAGGATTTCCATGTGTCCTCCCAGGCCTGGATTACAAAAAATTATAAATCATAAATTTTTGCTGAGTGAAAACCCAAAAGCAATTATACATATTGCATGGTTCTTTGCTTTTTAACTCTCATCTTCTTCCTCTCTTTTTGTCCCAATAGCTAACCATAGGGACAAGAGAACTACTGGAAAAAAACATGGATCATTTATGTCTTTTTTTTTTAACTGCTGCAGCATATTGTGCACATTCTTAATCCACAATTTATAATATTTGAACTGAAATTACCTGAAACTGAACAGCTTTCAGTTAATAAAAATTGAAGAAAATCAACTACCCAGCAAAAATCTGAAAATGCACATTAATAGAGTCAAATGTGTACAATTTCTCTTCTATATTTTATAACAAGCATTAGTTTTATTACTGCCTAGAAGTTTTTCCACCAAGACAAATACTGTATTGAACTGGAAATGCTTCACATACTACAGTGCCTTTGTCTCAGAGAATTTAGATTAGAAAGGCAAAGATTAGAAGAAAATATACGTTATCAATTGTGGTAAGAATAAGATAAGGAAGATTGTTCACTAAATGGAATTAAATTTCAAAGCATACAAAATTTCTATTGCTGACACATGAACTGAAGGTAGAGTTCCTAATTTAGAACAGCTAATTGAACACAAACCCTATCAACCCCATACTGTAGCACCTGAAATTTAACATGTTATTTGGTTAATCTTTTCTCCTCAGTCACCAAAGTTGCTACTCACCTGTTACAGCTGTACTGTGCAAAAAGTCACTACGGGAAATAGTGCAAATTTTTCTCAGTACTATTATTCTGATCACTTTTACTTGGCTACAATCAAGGGCATTTGTGCATGAATAAAGAGCTTCAATTCTCTACAGTCATTGGCTATATTTTTATCAAACAAATTCCATTAGTTTATGTCTAGAGCAGAAGCAGTAGCAGGTAGCATCAGTGACCTAATAAATAACAGAAATAACACTGTTCATGACATGACTAATACACAAATTCTCATTTATTTATTTATATGATTAGTAACGACAGCAAATAAAAATAGCAGTAGTAAGTTCTATTTATTTTTAGGTTCCAAAGAGGATAGAGGGCTATATCTTCCAAATTATTCACTGGAAATAGATCAACTTGTTGTATCATTAATTGATGTCTGTTGAGTAATTCCTACCTCACAGCAGGATGTTGTTTCAGTTCCAATAAGTTGGCACCAAATAACACAGCTTTACTTCAGAATCTTCTCTGGTCTATCTGCAAGAGATTACATTGTTATGACATAATATAAAACATAAACAAATGATATACACTTGTTTATAGTACCTAAAGGACATGGATTCATATTCCTCCACAAACTCTGATTTCACCTTAAGTGCACTTGGACAATGGCTGGCAAGAAGCAAAGACATGAATACAAATGATCCTCTGAAAGACTATTACCTCCAAAAGAAATATGAAGCCAGTTTTTAGATGATTTCACCACAAATATTGTTCTTATGCTTTCATGAGTAAACACAGAATTATCAAGCATAACTTTCAGCATTGCTTTGCACTCATAAGGCTAAAAAGTGTTTGGCCTGAGTGATATCTGAATAGAAAATATCACAGGAACATGTAATTGTTCTTTGAGGTACTAACAGTAATCCAGTAGTGTAGAAAAAAGTCTATATTGATCAGGCATTTGTGAAACATAGGAAATACACAGGCAAAACAGATTCAGAGACTAAATTTAAAGCATGTGCTCATTCAAAATCTACTGGAGTTATATTTAAATGTTGTTGGAGTCTGGACTTCTCCTTTTCAGGCAAAATGCAGTATGAATGAAGATGTTCAAGTTGCTGAAAAAATTGCACCAGAATTTTCTAAAATGATGGCAATATAAATGTCTTCCTAATGAGGTATTTTACCTATTTAATGGCAGAACAATTTTTATCCCACTTGTGATCTCTATGATGCAAGAAGTTACCCATCTGTGACAGCAGAACTTTGTTGTCTGTCTGTTGAAATAGATGACTGCAGTATCAGGACAGTAGTTTGCAATACCTTTGGGTTGAAAGGTGCTCTCATAAATGGAAGTCATTATTATTTACCCATGGTGAGCTGAGGTTTATGACCAGAATTGCAGGGAAGCCTCTGTATGTTATACTTTTTCAAGATGTCTCAGTTGAAGTTCAGTAGGTTCAGGTACTTATCACAGAGCCATAGATTAACAAAAGAGTTGGAACATACCTGAGAATGTCGTTAAACTTCAGTTGCAGGAAGTGTCTTGCGAAGTCTTTCTCGGAGATCAAAACAGGAAAAAAAACTTAGAAATACACAGTGTGAGCAAAGACTGATGGCCTCTAAGAAAGGAAAGGCAAGCTTCACCATCTGGTTAGGTTTCTTTGAAGACAAGACTACCATAGGAGACAAAAAATGGAATTCAATGGACATCACATGTTCAGATTTCCAGAAAGGATTTGACAAAAGTCCAGCTCATGTGTTGCTCTTTTTTGCTGCAAAGTGGCTCAAAAGCACATGGGCTAGCTGCCTGTTAGTGGTGTCTTACTGTTCAAAGTGCAGCGGAGAATGGAGGAGGAACGAACTGAGCTCTGGGGGCATCTGGGCATACTAACTGCTGTGAAATGTCATGCATTGATGTTGCACAGAGTAACATCAATTGTATTTAACCCCATCTCTGCTGATTCCTAGTGAAACGGCCAAATTTCCTTCTGGGGCACTGATTTTCTTCTGAAATTCTCATTTTGATCTGCAGGGTTTTTTTGTCTTACATGTCTTAAGCATTGACAGCCATTACCTCTAAGATCTATTATAAATGTTTGGTTTGCCGTTATGGAAATTATGTACAGAAGGTGCTGCTTCATGGCACTGTTTAGAAGTTTGTGCACATCAGCAAAATAATCAGAATAAGAAGTTACTATTGAAATGGGGACTCATCCAAAATACACTGAAGTCAATGGAAAGGATCCTATGGATTTTAATAGCTCATGAGAGTGATGTGACCTTCAAGCTTCTGCTGTCTTGTAGCAGGAATTGAGCTAAATGTAGCCAGTTTTACAGATTGAAGGCCCTATATCTTCAAGGATATCACATCTTTGCGTATATTTGTTCAATTAGCTACCAGGTTCTGTAGGTAAAAGGCCAGATGTGTCAGTGACTTTCCCTGGGAAGCAATTCTTGCACCAGTGCTTCAATTTGCTTCTCCTCCCACATGGTTTCAAAGAGGAAGAAGCAATACTCGATTGTCTCACAAAAAAGAGTCCACATGTGCTGCTCATTCAGAGCCTGGTGCCTACATGGCTGCTGGTCCACTAAATATTAACTACCAGAGCAGGAATGCTGTGATCCATCATGGATTAAATGAAAGTGCTGCATTGTGTTGGGAGCATCCCTTCATGGTATCTTTACAGTCCTGAATATAGGAGGCTGCTTATGCAAAAGGCTTTGGAGAAGGTGATCTTTGGAGACACTTTTCATGACACCTTTTATAGAAGCCATTAGTAGATCTATGAACCTAATTCTTTTAGCTTATTTAGATTTTCCTCACACAAATTCTACCAAATGCATTCATTTAATATGTGACAAATTGAACTTCTACTGACATCAATATATATATAGTAGAGCTGTGTGGATTTGGGCCTTATTTCTGGACATAAAATTCTTTCTGATGAGGCAGTTCCTTATCTTCCATGTATGTGCTACTTAACTACAGTCATTATTATGGGATAATCAAATGAATACCTTCATCAAACCTTCTGTAAAGGATAATAAAAAAATCTTATTTAAAAGCCAGAAATGATTAAAATCTTTGTTCAGGGCTTAAAAGGTTTCTCAGAGCCTGGAAATCAATAATAATTTATATCAGTCAAATGGTATCAGTCATATTTGATAGAGTAAAAAGCCTTATGAGCAATTTAGGTGAAATATGCTTTTTCTTGCTTTATTTGCCCTCCTTTTCAGCACTCACAGTTATTTTATTTCATTATCCATTCTTATCTATGTGGTCCCAAGAAATATTTGTCATCGTGAAAAATCTGTACATCTTTTAGAATTCATGTTCCAAGACACTGAAATAGTTCTAAGAGCTTTTGTGTTTTTTTCATTACTGTTTAAAAAAACCCCAAACCATTATTTATGTGATTAAATAATGAATACAATCTATACAATAAAATATGAAACACTTTTAAGGATTCAGTACCTCCACAGTTACCACGTTATCTCCATTTTTGTCCACAATTGCTGGTAGGGAAGCACATCTTGTTTCCAAGCATGAAACCAGTAGTTTTCTTAAAATTATTGCTTATGTGAAGCAATAATTGAAGTTTACACCTATGTGACCTGCTTGCTCCGTAACATCTATTCTTTTAATCATAGTTTTGTGCAGTGGCCAATAAAGTGCAAGAAAGTCATGACTGGGATTGCAAACACTGGAGACTAAACAAGATTTTTTTTCTATTAACATAATTCCCATAATCCTATGAAAGTTTTGCATGTAACAAAGAAGAGAAAAAAAATCTTGATGCCTTTACACTGTGTAAGTGCTATGCCTTTGGGTCGTTTCGAGCAAACTTTGACACATCCTGGCTCGGGGCACCAATTAGTGGAGCTAGTTTTACCATCTGATAGTTTGGACCTGAATTTTTTTTAATGATTCTTGAAAGGAATGCCACTGGAAAACCTGGTTAAGTTTACTGTTTTTCTAAGCTGGGGATAGTATTTTTTCTAAGAATTATTACAGCAAAACACCCATGCTATCATGAATATTCTGTAATTAAAACACATAAAACATGCAATGTACAGGTGTGTACTTTGTATCTGGAATTCTGAACAAAATAGGTTAACATAAAACACAGATGAACACCAATTTTTCAAAGACATCTGGAAAAGCCAAACAGGTTCTAAAATGTGCTTGCAGGTTGTGTCTTCACAATAGTCACTACTACAAAATCCACACAAGACAGTGGGACAATGTTTGAGTGGGTCACGGGTTCCTAGTTTCTTTTTAGCACAGCTGAAATACATTTAGTATCTAGTGAGCTTAAGTGAAACTGTGCTGAGTCATAAGAAAATGTTTCCTTAGGTATTTAAAGGTCCTTTTTCAAAACTGGATTTAGATTTTAATCTTCCTAAATATTCATAGAAATGTAGTTCCTGAAATCTGGTACAGTATCATTAATTTTTTTTTAATTAAAAAATAATTTAAAAAAGGAAAAACCCACTTAGTTTTAGAGATTTTCAAAGAAAACCACATTGAGTTACAGATTTGTTAAATTTATTACTACAGCAATCAGAACTAATGCTAAAGGGTGATATATATCACCAGAATTATTCTTAGTAACTTGACATCTGCCTTGGTCACATACCTGGCGTAGTCCTTTTGTTTAACTGCCTATTTTATGTTGGTTTTTTTTCAAAAGTTATATAAATGGGCATAAGCAAGCTCAGNACTATGCTACTCTGATTTTAAACACTTTGTCCCAAATGTTATCAAGCTCAATGGATTTATCATATCTGAGTTAAAAACAGATTATTGTGCTTAGTGACTGAACAAAATTTTGCAAAAACCTGCATACTGAGGTAATTACCTTCCTCCTGATGACTTAAATGACTGTTTATCCTTATGAATATATATATACTATTATTGAGTCTATGTACAAAACCATGGTTGGTCATATGAATATAGCTTTCCTCCTTCAGGCTCGAGAAGAACACACTTTAAGAACACTCCTAAAGAGGAAAATTAAAACCTTGCCGTACATGGTGTTTTTTTCATTTTCCATGACTGAAAATATTTCTAAGAATCTTCATCAATTGTTTGCTGAGATAATCAAACCTCAGAAATCAATGTAAACCCATAAGGTGACTGTGTATTGGAGACACAATTTTCACAAATGTTGAAAAGAAGAAAAGATTCAATAGATATTTTAAAGTCATAGCCTGAACATTCTTTGCTAAATCCAGATTTCTGGCCATTACAGAATTTACATTAAAAAGATAGCACTTTCTAATCTAATTTTCTGCATATACTAAATTCTGCCAGCTACAAATATATTCTAGGTTTTAAATGAATGAAATGTTGAAAAAAAGTATGATAACTAATAATATTGACAAGAAGGAAAACATAGTAATTATTATGATCTCACACTTTTTTACCACTTCAGCTGTCATGATTCCAGCTTGAAACTCTTCTGAAATTCTGCTGTCTGTAGTTGGATCTGTTTTATCTAGTACACACATTTTCTCTTTTTCCAGTTACCCAAAGATATGAAAACCAAGATGATGAGTCTTCTCTTCTGATTGCAATGGTACAACAACAAAGCCATACATGTAATGAAGCAACCACTTTATACCATAATGCATTACTGTGCTTTTCTTGCTTGGCTTGATAGTACTTTTCCCACTTGCCATTGAATGATTTTCTCTTAGCAGCTTTTTCAGCAAGTCTTGCACTGCTCTGCTCCTCATTTTGTATCAATCTGTTCCATATTTGAAATGTATTGCATTATCTTAGGATGGCACTGTATTTTTCACTCATTTTAACTCCTGTATCGTAACTGAGGGTAGAAGTGCTTCCATTTACAGCTTCAGAGCCCTCTGAGACTTGGAGAGGTTTGTTACCTCCATTTAGAGGCTCCTATTTAGCAGACAATTATCGGTATCTCACCCAAAGAGAAACACTTCAGAATCCAACAGCAATTACTCAAGTGGCAAAGTAGTCCTGGTGAACACCCAATAACAGATTATGAAGGTGAGGTACCTCTTTGTTGCTATTTAAGGGACAAATATTCAGGAGCATCATCAGTGAACAGCAATCAGGTAACATTAAACTAATGTAAGAGCAGAGAATTACAATTGATTAAATGGCAACACCCACATCCTTAAAGATATTTAGATGAGTAATTGCCATTGAAATCTGCCACAGACTGATTCTTAGATCTTTGGCTCTGTTTGTCCTCTCTGTTTATCAATTACCTAACAGCAAAATAAAAAGACTAAATGAAATTTTTGTCAAACACAGGAAGATGTGAGATAAACATAAGATAGAGGAACCTCCCTTGTTTACCTTAAATACAGTGTACTGGCAAGGAAATTCCCTAAAGTCTGAAATGTTCCAGCTAGATCATTTATGACCTCTTATATATTTCAACTTGAGTTTTTGAACTGTATGAGTCATCAGACTTACTGTCTTGTATTTGATTGTGCCAAATGATGAATTTTTGTCTGTGTTATTTTTGCATACTGAGGAAAATCTTTAATTCAACACAATGCCATTAACCTCATCAGTGTTCATT
>VZTZ01021782.1:50986-72207 GCA_013400955.1 Drymodes brunneopygia | reverse complement strand
TTATTATTATTATTATCTGAATGTATGTAGGTTATTGGGCAGGATTTTTTTTACAAAGTTACAATACACAAGCTCCTGCTTGAAACTGCTTTACATGCCAAATGAGGTTATGGAGAGTCTAGAAGTGGGAGCAAAAGTCAGTGCACAAAAGGGCTTGTGTCTTAAGATGCTAGTCTGGAATTTACCTTTAAGTCAACCTCCAGTTCTACTTAGACAAGAATGTACAAAATGTCAGTCATGGATGGGCAAACCAAGGGTATTGCCGGTCTCTTGACACTGCACTATTTGGATATGATGGATGTGGGGAAATTTAATCCTTCCAGAGGGAATCAGGTGGCACTGTCAGGAGAAAAAGTGCTAACAATTTTGTACTGGAAAAAACTTTCCATTTTAGTCTTTCTGTGCCAAAAATGTTACAGTCGCCAGCTGTTCTGTGTTAAACACTAAATCTACTAGAGAAAAGAATCTTAGAGAAAAGGTTAAACGCTGAATAGCAAGTTCTGTTAGTTGGATTATGTTTAGATCACATAAAACATGCTAAAAATCATTTCCCAGGCACTGTTAAAACATCTGCTTTCTGGATTAGGAAGCTCGATGTTCAAATCCAAGTTGGGAAAAAACCCTGATAGCCACAAGCTGTTTTCTTAAAGGCCCTTTGCTGCAAACAAGTGAATTGAGTGTTTGTGATATCTTCCTACTATCCCAGAAGTCAGTCTGAGCAGACGGAGAAAGAAAGCAGATGTCCTACAGACTGAGACACTGTTGTTTGAAGAACAATGCAAGTAATCTTCAAAAAAACCAATTATTTAATTTGGGCTTTTCCTGATGTCATCCCTGAACTAAAATCTAATGTTTTCCTTTGTCCTTTTAAATCCAGAAAGAAGACTTTAAGTGTCTGGTTCTTTGAATTTGCACTGACAGTTTAGCTTTGTGTATCAGTTTTTTATCCATTCAGGGAATCCCAGCATTCATGCTGGCAGCCTTATATTTTCCTGTATGTGTTACAGTTTCTATACAGGTGGTTTATTAGTTTCCATTCAGAATAGCACCTCACTCTGGACCATGACTTTCAACTTTTTCAAACTGTAAATGCTAATTTTACTGCAAAAGCTGAGTACCATAGGTCAGCAGGCCACAATTTGCTCTGAAGAATGCTGCAAAATGTTATGATATCACTATCAACCACTGATATCTCGCATTCCTTAAAATCCCCAGATTTCTAGGCATGTTCTTACTCAAAAAACAAAATGTGTTTCTATTCTTGTGGCAATCTAGGGCCCCTCCCCCAACAAACACTTGAACATATGAATTAAAGTTCCCCCAGTCTACTTTTTGAAATCTTGTAATTTTAAGCCTATCTCGTGATTTTGGGAATGAGTCACAACTTTTTAATTTTAGAAGATCAGAGTACTGTAATGGAATGCAGAAAGCTGGTTACAGAGTGTTGACTCTCTTTGCCTTCAGTGGCTGACTTGCGTAATTGAAGACAGATTGAAACATACTCTGATCAACATTTTCAGAGCTGTTTTGAGGTCAGATTTGTGAATAGAGATAGCTGAAAACATCTTGTAGTTACTTTTTGGTAATTGGTTTTTAATTACTTGTTTGTGAAAAGCATTCTGTTGTTTCACCAAAATTATGTTTCATATGAATGCTGAAAACATCAATAAAAGACCAAATAATCATCTAAAAAAGTCCTTCTTTTTCATGAAAACACCATTATTCCCAATATTCTCCACAATTTTTTTTCATGAGTTTCTTGTATTCTGCTAGCAGTGCTGTAACCTGCAAATTACACTGGATCTGAAAATGTTTTCTGAATGCTCCTAGTACAGAATTAGCTCTCCACAGATTAAGCAAGCTGCAATGTCTGGCATTTTATGTACCAATTTCAAAATGCCTAAGCAATGGTCACTACTACAGTGAAAGTACAAAGTCTGTCACACATGCTAATGGCTGAGTGTATGGAAACCTGGAGAATACATTTGATCAGATCATCTAGACAGGACACAAATATTTGTGAATATACAAACTCCAGTAGACTTGGGTAGGGGAGAAGCAAGCCATTACACATTCATAGTACATTCACAAGTTTTTGTCCAGTAATTGATCTGCTCTATCGTAGAAATGCCTACTTATCAAATGTAGAGGTATCAGGTTGCTTTAGGTGTTTCACCACATGAGTTTATCCTTAACACTCACTCAGAAATCACTGGCAATAGGCTGATTTTTTCCTCTTGAGCACACAGTCTACTGCACTAAGGAGTTACACCAAAGATTTTATGGAAGTGCCACACTGAGGATCCAGTTTTGGCAGGTTGAAACCGGCATATTGCTGAAGACCTCTGAGCCTTAAGGAAGCTTTTGGTGCAGAAGGTAAGGACAGCCTAGGAGGTCACATTTGGATTGTGTGATCTGTGGTGTTCATTTGTTGATATGCACCTAGGGTTAATTCACTTTTATATTTTGAATAACCAGACAGACTAAGACAAGAAATCATTATATACACACAGGTCACAAGTTAGGTGGAGGCTGAGACTTTCTACTCTGTAAGAATTTAGTAGTTAATGAAACTGAGCGTGTGTGACAACTTGGCACTTTTTTGGCTTTCAACTTTCTCAAGCTGCTGTTCACTGCTGTATCCTGGGAGTTGAAATTAGACTCACCTCGCTAAATAGTGCTTGGCCAGGGTTGAGTAAAGCCTAATGCTGCTAAACTCTGAAGCGAGGCAAAGCAGCATTTCAGGTTTTGGGGGAGAAACCAGCAAGACACATAGAGACAAGAGTAATTCCATCTCATTTGGCACAAAGGAGACCATGCAGCATCTCATGCAGGTGGTAGCATTTACATTATAATTGAAACCAGAGCTGCCAAAGGTTATTTAGCATTTGCAAAGCATCTCAGTAGATGATTAATGAATTAAGGTAGCTTATGATTTTCAGAAAACTGAGTATTATCACTTTATTTGACAGCCTATCCCAAGACAGATAATTATGTTACTGTTGACCTTTTTTTCCTTTTGTCCTCCCCTTATCCAGCTCATGGCCACATTTTTTTCCCCCTTCTTACCTCTCCTTCTCTTTCCTGTGTTACCCTGAGGTAGGTAGAATGAGACTCCCCAGGGAAATGAGCCATGTTTCCTGTGTTTCATCTTTCCCTGGTCTGAGTGTCTTCATCCTTCTACCTGAACTGTGGTGGTTAAATCCCATTTAAAAAAAATAAATAAAGTCCAAATCTCCAGTGAGGCTTTATTTGCTGAGAAGCTTCTCTGTGATGTTGTTTACTCTAGTTGTTCAGTTCCTTGTACACAAAGGTTAACACTTTTGAAAAAGACTTTTTTTTTTTTTTTGCAACAAGGCAAACTTTTAAAAATTAGAAAAATTACTCAAAATGGTAAAGAAACAGGTAGCAAAAAAAAAATCTCAGTTTTCTGACTTCAGTTCTTTGTTTTTCTCCAACTCAATTTTGTTTTTCTGTAAAAAGAAAAACTGATTTCACATTGATCTTGATGAGAAAATGTAGGCTACACAGGAAACATTAGCATCAAAACAATGCTGGTTTTCTTATTTAGTAACATCATTTGCAAGACTGAATATGTCTTCTCTTGGAACACACTTGTTTTTCTCAGATATTACTGGAGCAGTTTCATTATTTTTTTTTCCTACCAGGGGTTATTAAGCTGATCTGTCTCAGTTTTCAGACATTGTGGCAGAGAAGTGGAGTCTAGTCACATAATACTGCTTTTGATCCATTTTTGTGCAATGTAAACTTTTTATAAAGCAACATATGAATTACTGGAATAATTATATTGTTGATGTTCAATTCTTATTTTTTTTCAAGCAGAGTTTGTGATTGGTTCTGAAAGGAATGCAAAGATTTTTCAAGTCCCAACATTCTGTAGTTACCAAATCTTTAGCAGTTATTATGGGAAAGATGTGAAGAGTGAGAAAAGAGACAAAACAAGAAGGTGATGGTTATGTCATCAATAACCCCCTTGAAATTTTACCAGTTCAGCTCCAGCACATTGTATATCTAGCAGTCATCCAGTTCAACTGGTGACAGTGCAATCCTTCTCTGTTCCTGAGCTGCCAAGTATAGGCATAAATACTCCAGTCAGATAATGCAACTGCAGATTTTAGTAAACTGCTTTGGCACTTTGCCCAGCATTTTGTCCAGGTGGCTTTTTTGGTTCTTTTGTAAGCTGCCTCTGGCCTTTGGTATCTGGGGCAATGCGGAGCACATCAACATGAGCAGACAATTTTGAACATATTGGCCTAATCCCTTGAACTCTGTGTAGGTGTCTAGAAGGTCCAAAATTGTCCCATGCCAGGTGTGAGGAGCACTTCTTTTGTTGATCATTTCCTTGGTCTCACCAAGGGCAAGGTAAGGTAAGAAGATCACTGGCAATTGTATGATAAAAGCTATTAAGAAACTGCATCTTTCTGTGAAATCTGGAACAGTGTGTAGTAATATTTTAAATTTTCAGATACTGGAAGAGCTAGCCCATCTTCCAGTGATTCAGATGAGGCACAGGTTCTTCCATTAACATAGACAGAAATTGATCTGAGCCTGGAAGGAAACCCACCACAACAGTGAGAAGACAGCTGGATATGGAGCTAGTAACAGCTCTTGATGGATATGCAGAAACAACCAAAGAGCAGAAAAGGAGCAGTTAAAACGAACAGCAGTTCTCTCTCTGGATTACAACACAATTACTATATTGGGCAAATGTTTCAACTTTTATTTACAGGAGTAAATGTTTCCTGTCTCAGATATTAGAACAATCAGACATGTATAAACCTGCATTTCTTTCAGTAGGTTACTCCTAAAAGTGACAAAATCTGTCTAAATAATTTCATGATTGAGGGAATGACTATATGTCTGTTATTCTTTGTGTGAGGACAAAGTGTCCTCTCAGTGCCCTCTGTTTCACGCCTCATGCTTGTTTCCGTCTTTTCCATTCTACGGGAAATAGTTTGTTCCCTCCACTCAGACCTGGCACTTGTAGCCCAACTCCCCTACTTCCTTTCTTCCTGCTTGCAAATGCTTCATCACTCAGAGCATCCTGACTGAGCAAAGGAGACTTGCTCTGTAGCTGCATCTTTTCTCAGCTTGCATGTGTGCCAGTGGGAACTGCCAAGCCCAGCATCACCATGGCCTGCCAGAGAGACAGGCCCAGCTCTGAACTGGAATTAGGAGCCCTCCAAAGTGGTCAAAGTATCCTGCAATACCAGCACATCATCTAACAACAGCCTTTGACATATTCATGTAATTTGCTAATACTTTGACGTAGTTTTTATTATGCTGAATTTATGTGGTATACACCAAATATACCTAAAGTTAAAGTGCAGGTTTTCTGATATTTAAAGGACATTTTACTACAGGAGTAAGTACTGTGAGTCTGAAATGCTCACTGATGCAGAAGACTGACACAGACGTAGCTTTTCCCAAGAAGGTTATAACAAACTGGTGTGGTTCAGTTTTTAGGCATGCTTTACATTTTCAAAGAGTAAGGATAAGAACCAAATATTTAACCTAGTAGCTTTCTAACAGACACAAGTTGGAACCATTCCAGTCCACTTTAACCCCTGGACATAATGTTTACTCATTAGACAGTCGAATGCCAGCTGTTATAACATGCACAGCTCTGCTCCAGCACACTGCACAAGTAGGTGTATTTACACAAGCTTGAGGGATTACTTACAGACAAATAACACACATAAGATAATGCTAATAGACAGCTACACCATGGAAAGCAGAGCAAAGGAAAGGATCCATGTTCAAAAGAAGTCTACAGTTTGCAAAATAAGATCTACAAGCAAATTTCTGCTCTACTCACAGAGAAAATCATCAGGAGTACAACACATCAGGACTTATTTCCAGTGTGTGGCACATTTGCCCTGCAGTTCTGTTTGAAGTGGTCATGAGCCATGTAAAGTGCATAATTTAAATTTGTTTACTCTCATTTTCCTTGGAGCCCTAAGCCATATTTCTCCTTTTAACCCTGTATGTTCCAAGTGTGAAAACAAAATATAAACCAGGAAGTTTTTATGAGTTTCTGTGCTTAGTTGTCTCTCAGACTGAGTGTAGCCTTCGTCCATTTCTCTCCACCCAAGTCTGTAGAACCACCTGTCTGTCATTCTGTCTGACCTCCTTGCTCACAGACAAGTCCACTGGGATGCCAGCCTCCTTTGCTGCTAACCCCAGCTTTGGCAACTGCAACACCTTTTCAACACTATGTACCTGGTCATGTACTCATCTAAAACTGCTCTGTAAACTGGCAGCTTTCTTGCTGCTCAAATGCTAGTAGCCTCATTAGATTGCTCTGATTTATGGATGTGTGTAATTAATTAAGAGCAAGAAGGTCCCATAAGCCTTTCAAGGAGCTATGTTTATCAAGCCCATCAAAAGTTTTGGCTCTCTGACTCTTCTCAGAACTATGTATTCTTCATTCCTGTGCCTGATTTAGTTATTGAAATCCCAGTTTATAGCATTTTCCTATTAAATATGTAGTTTCCCAAAGGCCAGTTGAAATATCTAAGCACTTGGAACGAAAAACTGTTGAACTTCTGGCAAACATTTGGTATCCACTTTACAGTGGTAGAAATTACTGTGGGTCGTTATTCTTGTTGGAAGCAGTCTTTCCAGGCTGAAGAGATATTTTTTTATTAGAGGGATATGTCAGAAAAAGACATTGTCTTCATCTGTACCATGGCTTCATTTGCAGAAGCTCCTGATGACAGACATTGTGTAAACGTAATGACCCATTTGGGGAGATGGGAAGAACTGCCTAACACCTAGTGCACAGGGTGAAGAAGTTTCAGGACCTTCTTCCCATCATCACACTCATGCTTCCTCCTGTGAGTGTTTCAGGCACACCATCTTTGCCTAGTTTCTTCTCTGATGAAATGACATCATGAATAGACCTCTGGTATTTCACAATTGAGTTGAAAGGGTTTACTTTTATAAAGCGTTTTGAACATGAATGTACCAAGTAAGAAAAAACATAGCCAGTCCCACTTTATTTGCAAAGTCCAAAATGTGGTTTTCTGTGATTTAATACCTCTGTTTATGAGTGAACTGTTACATGGGGGAATAGTTAGCCCTATAAGCAAACAACATTTTCACTAATGGCAGCAGGAAAACAAGAGTATAAAAACCATTAACCATTAAAAACCTGTAGGAAGGGAGTGCTGAGCTAATATTGTCCATCTAGACCGCAAAAGTCAGGTGCTGCTTTACCATCCAGTTCTGTCCACTTTGCCTGGATGACAGAGAGTAGAAATTTATGTCGATTTCTGCCCTTTCTGGTGATATCCCTATAACCAGTTTGGAATTCATTTCAGACACTGCAGGCTGAGGCTTCTGGCTCAATGACAGTGGGTAGTGCCCATCAGAAGCATGGCCATACTGGTAACATTGCCAAGGGATAAAGCACAGAGAAGGAATTTATTTAAAGAAATCCTGCACATTAACAGTGAAACATGTAGTTCGTCAGTTTGGGATCCAATGCCATGGAGAGAGAGAGAGAAATCTCTATTTCTCATAAAAAGAGAAGGCAATGCCCCATGGTCCCAGCAGCAGCAATCAGCTGCCGCTTTCTTTCAGATTTTCACGGCAGCCTACTCTGAATGTCCAGCCTTAGGTCAGAAGGGGGTTTAAGACTTCCTGTGACATCACTGTTTCCAGAGGCTTGCTGAAACCTTTGCAGCCAAATTGAATTAGGAGTGGAAGCAGTTCCTGCTGGGAAAGCTGGCAGGCAGATGTTAGCTCAGTATTTCTAGAGTCACGGGTATCTGGGTCCAGCTCAGGTTGCAGGAGTAGGAGGCAGCAGTGGGATGGGTGAGAGGGAGCTCATAGTCCTTGTAGTCCTAACTGAACTCATCCCTTTGTGGTTCTAAATTAGAACTGGTTTGTCCCTCCTTAGCACTGTAGAAGTGCTTGTATATTAGCAAGAAGATGGAAATATTCATGGGATGAGTTCTTTTCCATCTTTCCAAACAATGTAGAATGGATTATTACAGAATTTCTGTTCTTGTTCCAAGGTTAGAGCAAATTAATACCAAGTCCTTTAAAAAGCATAGTATTACTGCTTGCATATCACCCAGCAGAGGTTTCCAGGTCTCATGATGTGGTAAGTTAGGTTCTCTTCCACTTTTCAGACAGACTGTTTTTTTCAAGGCTCTATTTGCAGGCCTGACCGTGCCTCTGTTATTATTGCCAATACCTGGGTGAGCAATGTGCAATTCTGGGAGGCATTGACCAGTCAATGTTAGTCAGAGCGGGGGGCTTGAGGAAGCTGCGTGGGAAGGGTTGGCAGGCACTGAGCAGCTGCTAGTGTGTCAGGGTCAAACATTCATTTCCACCATCTTCCTTTCCAACAGCATTTGTTTATCTCAAGAGAACGTGTGAGAGATGTTCTGGAGACCAGCTGATTTCAGAAACTTTTGAATGAAGGCGAGGAGTCTCCCATGGTCTAAGTTCCGTGCTGACAGGATTCAAACCCCCTTGTCAGATGGGATGGAGTCAACATCTTTGCTCCCAAATGAATGACTCCATGTTCACAAAAGCATCTTCCTCAGAGATTCAGATTAAAACACTTATCCTAGATTTTTAAATTAATTGTAAAGCAGGTCCTTTAAGTTATTCAGTAAGCAGAATGATAAGGAAAGTGTTTTACAGTTCTCCAGACTTGCCAGAGGTAAAATTCATTGAAAACTTTCAGCTGGTGTGACTTTGTAATTAATGGTTGAGGGCCCCTTAGTTCTCTCACTGCATGCTTAACTCTTCTATACTTTAGTAAGAGAAAATGTCACTGCAATTTTTTTGGTCTTACAGATGGAAACTAAGTAATGCTCAAAGTCAGACACTGATGCAGGCTTTACTGAAGAAACAGTTTGAAAAGTTATCTGTCACATTTACATATTGAAAAATGAAACATATTGAAAGGCTAATGGTAAACCCTCAGTTTTGGGGATGTTTTGTTGTACCAATTCTAGCTTCATATGCAAGATCACCTCTAAGATTGTGAAGGAAATAGTCCTTCTGCAGTACATAGGTAAACCAATCTGCTATCCACATGCTCTGCTAATACTGGCTGCCAGCCAAGGAACAGATCTCAATTAAACAGGTTAGGGAAAGAAAGCATAAATGTAGAATTCAGGCAAATTACAAAAAATTACCCTCATTCAAACATACCTTTCATTTGAAATCTAGGTATAAGCTGCCCTGAAATGTCAGAAGTACATTTGAAAAAGCTTGGTAAGCTTGAGCAGCTTGATATGTGTCAAGAGGCAGCACAATATGAAGCCACTTCACTTGAACACAGGCTGGATGTTTTTAAAATGCATGTCAAAGCCAGCACTGGCTTTGCTTGCCTGGTCAGAGTAACCAAATGATACAATGGTTTCTTTCTAAATAAACAAATGGGGCTCATAGGCTGCTAAGACTTTTTTTCAAATACTCAGGCTCAGATCCGATCAGCTGCCTCTGAGCTCAAACAGACTGCCCTCTATGCTGGCTGGCAGGAAGGAGATTTTATCTCTTGTGAGCTTAGGCCCCCATAATTGCATCTCACTCCTGACTCCTTCAAAATAACGAGTGTATCCTCTCCACAGTTTGCAGAACACATGCAGAGGAAATAGCAGGCTGCAAGCTAACTGGCACAGAAATTCCAACCAGATGATGGAAAAAGCGGTTGTCAAACTGAGAGCACTTGAGAGATTTTCTTCTTCCAAGAGGACTGTATATAATCCAGTAAATAGCCTGCCCTGGAATTGATTGACCCTATCTTAAGAAAGCTGTTACTTATTATTCCAGTACAATTTTGCCAAGCAGTGTTTTAACGTACACAGGAAGATTCCAGGCTATAATATTCCCCCTTTATTGGCAGGCATATAAAGTATGCTTGAAAAAAAAGAGGGATGAAGAGGCCCAAAAGCAATAAATGATGCTTTGGAGGGGTGAAAGAAGTTCGTAAAACAGGGTTATTTCTCCAAGATTCTAACATTAAAACAAGGTGATTAAAATAATTCCAGAAAACTAATGCTTCTTTTGCTGAGATTTTCCTTGAAACGATGATGTTTTTTCCCCACTTGTCCTTGAAGCCCTCTAGCATTTACTTCAGCTCCTTCAGAAGTAGTCTGCATTACTCAGCACTGGAACAAGGTATTTTCAGGCCAGATTTTCAGGTGAAGCGTCATTGAGTCATTTAGAACTAGGAACAGCTCATGGTGTTAGTGTTTCCTCATTTCTGGAGGCTTTCCTGCCTCATTAACACACCCACTTTCAGAAATAACACCTATTTACCAACTGTAATTCACCAAATGCCTCTGACAGGCCAAGTAAAATGCTTTTTTCAGTTGCTGAGATAAAAGTATGGAGCCAAACCTGCAGACTGCATAAATAAATCTGCCTCTTTTTAGGCCCAGGGGATAGCACTAACGTACACCAGCTGAGGACTGGACTCCCATCTAAGTTCAAAGAAAATTTCCTTAGCAAAGATACGCATAAATGGAGTCAGCTATGAAATAAGAGAGCTGGTATAGTTTCACCCCAAAATCTGTGCTCAGGCTTTTACCACACATGCCCAAGGTGCCTTGTCTGTGGTAAGGCACTCTCTTCATTCATCTTAGTCTTCAGGGTTATTGCCACCTGCACCTTGTTTTGCTGTGTCCTTAGTATTCTCACTATCGCAGCTTTTAAAATTATATATCGTGGGCAATTTTACCCTTTCTACTTACCTACACTTCAAGACTAAGAAGACTCCTGTGAAACAAAGTCACTTAATTTAGAGTGAAAAAGAAAATAAGATTGGGAAAAGATTGGTGCTCCTTTAAAAAAAAATCAGAGAAGGGATTTCTGTAGTGGGATCTTGAGGGGTCATTTAGTCTGTCAGAAGTGCACCCTGTTACTGCAGCCAGATTCTTGCTCAACCTTTTTTTTTAGAAGCCTGCAGTAATGGCATTTCCAGATACCTTCATACATATTATTGCAGCTCTTTACAGTCTTACTGCTAGAAATCAGTTTCTCCAAACTACTTAATACACCCTTGGTATAACTTAGGCTCAGTGGACATGGAAAAAAAATTATAGTTTCCTTTTACATATTTTAAGAATACAGTAACCACTGTAGTCAGCTCTTCTTTAGAGTTAGTTAACCTTCCCTCTTGCTCCACTCTTCCTTTGCAGTCAGTAATTTCTAGACTCCTGATCATTACCCCTCAGACTCTCAGTGACCTTCACCATGCCTGGACTGCAAAATCCTCTCTTCAGAGCTTCTGTACTGACACACTTCCCCTGTCAGCCTCATCTCCTTTTCTGCTCTACAGCTCTTTGGCCAGTCCTCTCCTAGCCTGTCTTTTTATAGCTGCCTCCTTGTAACTCAGAAAATAATGGAGCTGCATTAACCCATAATAAAACATGTCTTCACATGTCCTGATCTTCATTGCAGCAATCAAGCTTGCTGACCTCTGTACTGGGAATATGCCTTGTATGGGAGTTTTCCCTGCACATTGCTTGCCTGACGACCTTCCTGTGCCTTCAGACCTTGTGCTCCTTCTTCATGTTCCTGCTACAAATGTCACCTTCTGTCAGCTTGGACTGTTGAAAGGGATAAAAAGTTCATGTTAGTCTCAGGTTACCTCTCCTGTGACATCTTCATTACAAATCCATTTGCCCTAACAGAGTTAGTAACTTGTTTTGCAGNCGGTTTGTCACTTTTTTTTCAGCTTTCTTTTTTTTTTTTTTTTTTTTGAGCACTGTGGGATGATTCTGCACTGACATCAGGCAACCTTCTGTCCTGTTTTTGTCTGATTACAAATTTTCCTTTGAGAAGTTGAGATGATTCAGGTAACAAATGCTCACATTTCCCTACTTTTAATCTTTTAATCTGGGGGGGAAACTTTGTTTCCTGAATTCCAAAGGTGTCTTAGCAGTCTTTACCTACAGTTTATACAAAAAATAAAGGATAAGACTGCCCTCAGATATGGCTGCATTCTGATTAAGTCAGAACTGAACAACTGTGAAACAGTTTAGGAGATAGCATTACGAGGAGAGTGTTTCAATGTGTACATTGAAGTAAGCATCCTCAGTTCTTCCATTTTCCAGAAAACTTACTTTGAAACAGATTGGAGTACAACGAGAAGAAGCAACTGCTTCGTAGCTTGGTTAGTGGATTGGTAGAGAAACTTCATGCACTCAGGCACTTTCAGTTCCACAGCCAAGGTTGACGTAGTAATATTAGGGATACCTGTGCAAGAAGATAATTCAATTATATGTTGCCACAATATCTGACTTTTTCTGGAAAGCTCACTTTGCCAAGCTTGTTTTGCTTTGACTTTTGAGTGTGAAAAGCTTTCTTTTTGGTTCTCTGATCATTTCACTGACAAAAAGGAGTTTTCCCCATTGTTTTTAGATTTTCTCTGATTTTCTTCACTTTTCTTACATAGTGTTGCTTTTTTCTTGTTGGCTTTCTGTTAAAGACCAGATTTTTATTCTCTTGAGTAAATTAGCCAACTGCTTCTAGGAAAGAATGGATAATTGTTGTGAAAATCTGGGGACATTAGGCATGCTCTAACTTTTGGTGTACAGCCAAGTGGTTATTTGGCTTCGTGCCTTTGGACTGATTTTGTTTTAGTCTTCTGCCAACTTACATTTTATATTTACCATGTAGTAGAAGAGTCACAAGCCACTTCAAATAGGTGCAAAACTTGGACTGAAGAACCTTTCCATGACAATTACCAGAACAGCTATGGTACACTACTTGCTACCATAAATGCCTATACCTGAGAGGGAAGAAACCTCACCCCGCTTTGTAGGTGAAAACCTGCAACCCAGGGCAAACAAATAAAATTCCTGATATCATGTAGGTCTTTATATAATGAATGAGACGTAATTCCCATGTCTGCGGTGGCAAAGCAGTATAATTTCTGTTTGAGATGGAGCAGGTCTGAATTCTTGTATCTCCCTCATAATCTAAGATAAATATGTCCAACAGCACATTTTAGGTTTCCAAGGTACACAGTGTTGGCTGTTACAGATGCAATGGAAATTCCTGTTTTGCAGCATGTCAGGGATGGCAATGTCTTGTCTGGAGCACCCAAAACTCCGTCAATACTCCAAAACCATGTCCAAGTTTCCTCAACAAACACATTTTCCCCTGCATAGGGATTACTTTCACTTCTTAAATGGAATCTCCCTCCCCTTGTATTTTTCCAGTGGGCTTGCTGCAAAAAGCTGCTTATTTTTTTTTTTAATACCAGTATTGAATTTCCACCCATTTTTTTTTCTTTTTAATCTGTTTTGCTCTGGATATTTTGAGTATATTTAGGTATGTATTCAATAGATATGGCCTTCAAACTACCTGGCTGTCTCAAGTGTTTCTGCAGATTTCCAAATGTTTTTCCCAAACATCTATATTTTGTTTACATTCTTTTCTTTGTCTCTATTTCTTTGCATTAATATTAAGTTCAGATGTCATTGAAAGTATTATCAGTAGTTTAGTGGTACAATACAGTGAACACTATATTTGAAGGAAAATATTTTTCACTACAGCATATCTTTTATCATTGAACTGTAAATATTCTTGAGATTGCTTACAGTATTCTTTCATATCACTCTTTTATCATTCGAGTTTTTGAAAATCAGGCTGTAAAACATTGACTCTCCATTATTCTTGGCTGAAGCTGAATAATTCAGTTGGTATTTTCCCATAGTGCTGACTCAGCTTTGCCCTTCGATGGGATGTCAAAAAGCAGAAGACAGGATCATGTGTCCATGTTGGGTCTAAAGAAGTAGGGAAAATAATAAGGACTATAGGGAAAAGTCCTTAAGGACTGTAATCCAGAAAATATGTCACTGAGCATAGGCTTAGTACACCTATCACTTGAGGTCACTTTCACTTCTAGTTGCCCCACTTAAAAAAAAAAAAAGCCCCTTTTGCAAAGGCAAAAATGGTTGATGGATGTACAAGAAAAATTGCATAAGAACAGAGAAAAAATTGATTTGCATAAAGAGGAGATGCTGCAGAGATTTTTAAAAATTCAAGAGGAGCAAAGACAAATAAAATAAAATGCTTATCCTTAACCTTTGCTGTGGAAAAAGTAAATTAAATTTTCAGACAGGAGCTTTGAAATTAACTGAATGAAGTCAATTGTCTCTCCAACACATATTTATTAAACTCATTTCCACAAGGTGACATAGAAGCCAAAGGTTTTCAGTGAGTTCAGGGTGATATGACAGGTACATGGAGGTTGCTGTCAGGTGTAATGGAAATCTCTAGCTTTGGAACAGTGGTATCCTTTTACTCATTTTTCCATCAAAATTTTGTTTTTATCAGTGGTGGCAAACTTGTTTTAGTGGACTCAGCCCCCCATTTTCTTGATCAGTTCCCAGGTGACTTTATTCCACATTGTAAAATCCAAATTGTAAAATAAAAAATTGTAAAACAAAATCTCCCCCAGTATCACACAGAATGGGAGGAAAAATTCCACTCTAATATTGCTACCATATTTTTACTAGTGTTTGTCCTTCCTTTTAAAAAAGGCTTGTGAGACCTTTTATCACTCACAGTTATACAGTTGGTACGTCTCTTTCTGACAAATAAGGTAACCTCTCTTTCCCTCAGAGAATTGGAGATGGAGTTTTTTCCATCAAACACTGTTAAATTATGTTACCATACCATCTTCAGCCACTCAAGTGAAACTGAACCTGCTAGTGAGTTTGGCAATGGTTAGAGCATTCCCAGAGAACAGAGGCTCCAGCATCACTGACGTTTTCCTATCTTTGTCCTTTTCACTCAGGAAGTTAATAGCACAATGATCAGGCATTTAAAAGAATGTTCATCAGCTTTTAGTGTGATAATTTTTTGGAACACCACCACACATGAGGTAATTATTCAGGGGATGACACCTGCTCATGTCCTCCAGCAAGCTGCTGTAGCCTTCTTATTTCCACAAAGGTTGCCAAGTGTCTCCCAAAATTATACAAATCATTAACACTGATAACATTTACCTTCTCAGATTACCACTTCTGCTTATAATGTCCCCATCAGCCATCCACTGGCTTGCTGCAGCTCACTGCTGCTGTCTCTTTCCATATTTGTTCTTTCCTGGATTCTTGGCCTCACTATTGGCAGTTTTAGCAGTTTTATTACAACAGCTGTTATGTTTGATGTGCTTTTGCTAAAAACCTCAGCTGCCACAATCTAGTGAGTCCACATAATCTCTGCTTTCACTTGTTAGGAAAAGAGCATATGTATTCCTCATGTTTGCAGAGAAAATCATGGAAACAAAAGGCAAGTGAACCTGAAAAGCTCAGAAACCACAAGGTGACTAAAAAGGGACTTAATAAAACAAACAAACAAACAAACAAACACACACACAAGCAAACAAACAAACAAATGTTACTTCTAAAACAATAACATGGCAAGCTTTTTCCAGTCCTCCCTCATGGTTTTGATATGCAGTATATTTAGAGCTTTGAGCAGATGCTGAGTACAACTCTTTGAAATTGCACTAATCAAAAAAATCAGAACAGAATAAAAATCCCTGCCTCCCTTAGTGAACTGTGAATTTTCTTCATCTAAGGCAATGAGTAATATTTCAGAAAATACTGAAGTAACTAGCAGTTACTAGCTGACCTTCCTTTTCAGAAGAGTGAAAGAAAATGGCTGCATTATTTGCTGTTATTTACAAATTGCTGTATAACTAGTCAAATGAAAAATAAGTTTTAAAGAACCAGACAGAGATGTCTAAGGATTTAGAAAGCAAGAAACTACATGCAAAAGATCAACAGGTCTGACAACCTTTGCACCCAATATTAAACATATTTTGATTAATTTTTCATCTGTTACTTTCACTTGTTTAAATGGCAATGCTGACATTAAAAAATCCTGACATAACAGTGTAATTTTTCAGGAGAGGCTAACTTCAAAAGACTTGCTGGGAGATGATGAAAGGATGCAGCAAATTTACAGGGAGCCAGCTTCCAAATTCATCATTCAAATAAAATAATAACTGGCTCTGCAGATCTCTTTTGAGCATGAATCACTGGGCCCAAGTGCTGCACTTTTATCCCAGACAAAGAGGTAGTGCTGCAAGGGGCCCCTTCGTGGCTCTGCAGGTCTAGCACAAGGTAATGAAAGAGCTCCCAGCAGCATCTGGTATCAGTTTCTCCTTTGCTGTGGCAAACTGCTGGTGTTATAATCAACTCTCCATGCCATTTGTTTTTTTTCTTCCTTTGTAGTCCTTGCAAGAGTTTTCTCTCTGAGATTTTTGATTTACTGTTGGGTTATTTCTTTGTAGTTTTGTGATATTTTCTGACAAATGGTCAAGCACTTTGAAGATCATTCTTCAGATTGGGAGAAACAGAGAGACTATGGTTCTGGTAATTCTGGGTCAACCTAAAAGAAGAATTATATGGCATTAGATACAGGGAGATGCAAGATTTCACAAGAGCATGAGGACTTATGTGGCTGGTGTCTGTTCCATGCATTGTGTTTCTGGAAAATGTAAATTACAGGTATCTTCATTTTGTCATCCAAGACAAAGGATTTGGCTCATGTTTTCTGGCTTCCTCAAGAAAACAAAGTAGATCAAGGTTTGAAAGCTGATTTCTCTTATAACATTGCACCTTGTTGTTGTTTCAGAGATCTCAGGATCTCACAGGCTCCCTTCACTTACATATATGAACCTGTGAGCTCATCTGTAAATAAAGTCTCTGCCAATGTTTTGATAGAATTTTCTCCTAGCTAGTGTTGGAGCCATGATAAATATATGACTTTTTCCCTTTCTGCTTCCTGTGATGTGATGTTTTGGAGCAAAGGTGCTGACAACCCCACAGTACAGTATTCATATAAATGCTGTTAATAAAAGTTTGTTCTCTGATTTGGAAGACCGTGGGGGAACAGTGTACTGTGTTCATTGTATTACCCTCCATTTGACCAGAAAAGCACCATCTTGCACACCTAATTGTAAACCACCTCAGATAGAATCAGTAATATTCTTAAAGATCCCTGAAGGCCTTTTACAGAAGTCCCTGTTTAGAAGTTGCCCTTGTCCTCCACAGAGATCGGGCAAGAGTGAAAAATCCCATCTTCTGCTCAAGGAAATACTACCAGGCCCTTTGCTTTAGACTTGTCTACCTTCTTCCTTCAATAAAGAAGGAGGAAAAACGAAAATGCCTCTAGAGTCTTTTTCATAATAATACAACTACTGAGGATCTAGAGGAATTGCCACACAGCAGGCTTCAATAAAATAAGGGGTTGTTTTTTGAACAATGCAGACTCAACCAGCTGAGTTAAAACAATAAGCACAGAGTATACAGGAATTGGTGCTACTGAACCATCTCCAGTTCGTAAAGCTACCTTCTCACTGACTGAGTCTTGGAAGCTTTGAGATTGTGGCAGAGGAAGGATCACCTGGTTTCCATAGTTTTTCTTTGTAGAAACCCATGTGATTAGAAAGTGTGTCAGACGAAGGCTCCCTGTGAATCAACATCATTGTTCAGGTCTTTAATACAGCTGGTTTTGTCAGGACTGTAAAGCAACTCTGAATGTTTACATGGTGCTTTGTAGTCTTTCTGCATGAGGCTCCTGCCTTCTGTGCTTTCACACTTTTTGTCATGGGTACAAAGATGGGTTATGATTTCTTAAGTTGCCTGGGATGTTTCAGAGAAAGAAATGTATTGAGTCCCTTAAAGTGCCTTCAAAACCTCCATCTAAATGTTTAGAAGCTAAAAGGAGCTATGAAATATTTCTTGTAACTAAAAGCTTGGTCTGCTTATCAAAATGCTCCCAAGCCCAGTTTCATGTGTGTCTAGGCCTAATATTCAGACACAGGCACTAAAATACTTTCCATTGACTACCACGTTAAACAATTCATACTGCAGAAAGGCAAGAGCTGTTGCTTTTTCTTGAGCAACTTGCTCCACCATCACCAGACTCTGAAGCAGCTGCTGCTAACAGTGTTCCAGCCCAGCCAGTCCCAAAGCACTCGGAGCACTCCTCAGAGGCTGGCTGCCCGGTGCCGGGTGCCAGCCTGTGAGCAAGGAAAAAGCTGCTCATCTCCCTTTTGGCTGCTGGAGGAAAGGCAATGCCAGCTCCTTCCCACAGGAAGAGGACTTGTCTCCCTGGCCTGGGGTGTGTGGGATGGGAATGCAACAGCACGGGTACACAAAACTCCTCCCTTTTGGGCCTATTCCAAGAGGACTCCCTACATATGACAGCTCATGGCAGGAGTTATTACACTGAAAGGACTGCTATCTTTGCAGGGCTTCTTTTTAATGGAATAATTTAATTTCCAGTGTCAACAGCTGCATGGAACACAGTTATCCTTTGAGTTTTTCTTTGGGAATGCATGATTTCTATGAGGGTTTATGTAGCACACTCAGCTATAGTAAGGAAATGGCATTGCTTTGATCTAACTTTTTTTTTACAGTAGGTGATAATATAGAAGACTGTATATTCTACATTAAGAGAGGCAGTCACTTTTCTTGTTTTTATTTTCACATTATATCTTCTTCAGTTTCAGTAGATGACCAAAACTGTCATTTTTGCCTTTGTTGTACGACCAATGTAAAATCATGAAATGCCTTTTCAGAGAACAAAAGGTAGCCTGTTTCCCACTGATAAAAAATCTGTTTTAGCACCTGTAAATCTGTTTTGCATTTAATGGAAAACTTTATTCCATGCTGATAACAGGATCAGAAAATGGGCTCTGACAGCATGTTGTGATTTTACAGTATCCAGGGGTAAAACTTGAGCTAATTATGAGCACATGGCTTTCAAAAGTCATACTTTTATATTTAACTCCATAAATCTTGCTAAGTGAAATCCAAACCTATGTCTACAGCATTTGTTAATCATTAGGTTATTAATTGTTTTTGCTTCTTGATTCATACAAGCTGGGAGTGTTTGGAGTTTTGTTTTTAAAGTAATGGCTGCAAAAAATAGGAAGTACTTTCTTTCCCCCCTGTAACTTCACCGGAGGTGTTTCTGCTGAACTGCTGAAGCTAAAAAGCCTGATGGCCTCCCAAACAAAGGCCTCTCTAGAAGAGTTTTTCAGCACTGCAATTTAAATGGTGTCTAGTTTCAGCCCAGAATACCAAGGTCATAATTTTAGGCCATAGATGGCTCTCCCAGATGTCTTTGGTCAACTTAATCACAGTTTGCCCGAAGGTTGTGCTTTCAGGTAATCCATCAAGACATAATTGTAAATCAAAACCTTCTTCCAGCTCAATAAGTAGCATATTTTTAGTTTGTGCTAAGATTGACATTGGACAGGAACTTACACTGGTTTATAATATTAAGCAATATTAATGGTTACTCTCATTTGTCACAAATACTATTAGAAAGGTTTTGTAAATTATTATCAAAAAGTTTGTTGTGGATTTTTTTAAGCCATAATTCAGATAGGAACTACTACATGGTCTTTTCAAGCCTTAGTGAGCATTAATACTTGTTTAAGCTACTCACTGCTTTGCTTCACTTTAGACAGAGATATCGTATCTTTGCCTAATGTTTTCATCAGAGTGGACCTCAGAAGAAGTGTTTTGATTAACTGAGCATGCAAGATTTTTGATTGTGTATAGGAGGCCAGATCCTGAAGTGGGCTGTGAAAATGGGATGGAGGATTTGTCAGTATCCACAAGCAACCTTTATTCATGTTCAAGGGCAAAGGGGGAAGGGAAAACTGGTGTCACATAGTAAAACATAGAAAGCACGAGATGCCCTTCCAGTAGATTGTTATGTGAGAGTCTGCACTCTCAGCCTCATTTATTTCTGCTTTGGGGATCTGTTGTAACTTTGGTCTTCCAAAAAAAAAAGATGTGATTTTTGGCCCGAAAAGTAAAAATCACTTTGTGTGCACCTGAAGTTAGCCAGCATAAGAATTAAAAGCACCATACATTCAATGCAGCAACCTAATGACCCTCCATTGTTTAAGTCAGGAGCAAGAAACACTGTCTCTGCTTGAAACACCATTTTAAGTAGATGGATAACAATTGCAGAAACCAGAATTTTTCTAGGATGCTATGAGCAGCAGACTTGTGACCAATCCTATGAAGGCCATAATGCCCAGCAATGCTGTCCCTTGCTTTTGTGCCATGCTCAAAAAAGGAGCAGCAGTCTGTGGTGTGCCCTGTTGCCACTTTCGGTAGCATATCAAGTGAGCGTGCTTAATTGATGGTGTTAATTTTTATGTATACAGATACCTACACTAAACACCTTTAACAAATTAATGTAACAAGCACGGGCTCCAAGACTTCAAATTCACTTTGAACTATATTTACAGTATGCACTGTCAACAGTTTCCCTGCCAAAGCCATAAACCATCTCTGCAGGGTAGACTAAATACACCTCTTTACAGAGGACAGGAGTCTCCCCTTTGGATTTCTCAGCAATAATACTGAGGGACAGAGGCTTAGCTGGTGTAACTCAGCACAGCTCCAGGACTGCCAGGGAAGCACCCGATTCCTATTAGCTGGCCCCCAGGAGAAAGACCAGACCTAAGGGTAGAAGATGAACGGTAAACCCTGTGAAAACATTTTCTGAAACCTCTTTTGAATTAGATTTAATAACACTGTAGCATCCAAGCTCATATTGAATGCAAAAATCTTTTTGCTGGAGTTAAAGATGACAGTTTAAAGACCAAACAAGATACAGAAATAAAAACTTCTGATAAATTAAATTACTCATTTACAGGCTAATTAATTGCAATGTTGGTTTAATCTCCAAATTCCTTCATGTGCCACAGGAGTGCTGAGCCTTTATATATTGGGACAGTCCAAAACACATTCCATATCCAAGAAAATCTTGCCAAAATCCCTCGCAATGCTTCTTTTTTTTTTTTTTTCACCCTTCTAATCCTTGTTTTGCTCTTGGTGATCATGGTAACCGTAACAGCTGTCGAACGTGGCTTCAGGCTGTCTGACTCCCTTGGGAGAATTTATGTGTTTTTCTACTTCCTTTCCTTATTAGGAGGCAGGAATCTGCGACACCTATTAGAACAAGTATGCATAAAGGGTAATGACTGTGCAATTTATTAGTGGTCTGTTCTCCTTCAAGCAAGCCATCAACTATAAGCACACAGTTTGTGCCAGGGATCATGATTGAATGCAATCTTGCCGTGCAGCAGGTGGGCAGCAGCAGAGCTTCACTGCAGGGAGAAGTGTGGCTGGGGAGGTCAAGTGCTGGTCTGCTTAAATAAACCTCCTAATTGAATA
>VZTZ01021782.1:21846-50966 GCA_013400955.1 Drymodes brunneopygia | reverse complement strand
TCAGTGAAAAGAAGACACAATGGATGGTGGTGTTAAATGTTTACCTTGAAGCCTCAGGTGAGAAAGGCAAGTATCAGAGAGTCAGGTCCTGTAATTTTGTGATAAAGTAGTTAAATTGAGCACATCTCAGAAGGTGATGTGCCTGCAGGAGGCTGTCCATAAAAATGAAATAATGGGAGCTCAATGTGTTCTCATACAGTATAGTCATCCTTAGGTATTTCTATCATATTCACTCTTATTTAGTAAAAGATTTTCAAACAACCAAGGTAAGACTTCTGGTCTGGAAGCTAATTACAGTTGAAAATGACCAGCATTTTAAGAGTGGAGAAGTCAGTAAATTACACCTCTTTTTTTGAAAATGAGTAACTTTGATTTATATCCTGTATGCTGAAATACCTGTGTGAAAGGGGTTTCCTATGGCCAAGTTTGGGAACATTCACATTTTTATAGTAGTCCCATCTCTAGTGCCTCTTCTGGCCACTGAAAAAGGTGATAATCCTGAATTTATTTAAACATGACCTTACCTGGGTATTTGTAAGTACACTACAGTCCCTTGCACAGAGAGATAAGTTTACTGGATGATGCTTTGGCTGTGTCATCTAACAGAAACATATGAGGAAGAAATAAAAAGTAGAGATCCACATCCACACCTCCAAGAACCACACCAATCATCTGATAGCAATACTAGGAAAAGCAATCACCCTCTGTGGCAAGACTCATTCTAACCAATATCAATCTATATTTCAATAAATGTCAGACCCTTTTTACATTATTTTAGATTAGGAGGCAAAATAGTTGCCCTGAACTGCTGATGTACAAACAACAATAAGCCCAAACACATTGACTCCACCAGTGCCATTCATCAGTCAGAACAGAAGGGCACAGCGCATATTTTATCAGGTTGGAATACTCTAACAGCAATTCTGTACTAATTAATATAATAATATTTTAATATTACATGAAGATTTAATTACCTGTCTTGTGAGTTGGCAGCTGGGAAAAAAGCCAGCAAGTGACAAAATCTCAGACTAAGCATGTATTTTTGCTCATGACAACACCTAGCTGATTTTCTTTCATGCGGTCCATGTACAGGCAGAATTAGAATAATAATGACAATAACACCTGCAATTTCAGATTTATTAAACTTCCTCTTTTTTAGGAATAGCCCTTTGGAAAGGGGTGGTGAAATTATATTATTGTGATGAAATTATATTAATGTAAAACATAAAAAAAAATTAAGGTTAAAAAACCCTGTTGAATTAAGACAGGGACTGGCAATTGGGAAGGAAAGGAGGTCCTGGGAAAGCAAGTGCTGATGAAAAGCAAGCCTGTATAGAACAGGACTTTATTGCTCATACAAATAAAACAATCAGCAGCAGCAATATGATAGCTCTTTGTTCAGGCATTCCCACTGATTAAATCTTGATCTTGGAGCTAACAGCTAAACCTTCAGGCAGCAGGTATAATGTAATTGTTTGATCTGTCTAATTAAGAGTTTGGATGTCTCAACATAGGTAAAGCAGTCAGATGCCATAGAGATGAATAAATATGCAGGCAATGCAGTAACAAGAACAAGACTTCTTTCTGGTAATTGAATGAAAGGAAAGGATGCAGCCCCACCACGGCTTCATCCACAGGATGGCTGTGTTGCCTCCCAGCAGGGCACGGATACCAGCATTTTTAGGAACAGTAAGGCTGACAGTGCACTGATCCTGCATTGCCTCACCACCACCCCTTGCACATCCAGGCACACTGGCACTTTGGGACAGACTGTGTACTGTGGGATATGTCCCTTACATCAGGGAAAACCTGTGTGTGTCCTCTCCTTACCTTCACTCCTGCTACATGGGGTGATGTCTTGCTATAAGGCCATGTTTGGGCTGCTTATTTGGTGTTGCCAGAATATCCCATTCCCTGACACACCACCTCAGAGGCCACACTGCGTGTGTTTTCTTTGCACTATAGCTATTACAGTTAAGTGTGATAAATATCAAAATGCCTCTTTATTCTTGAGGGGTGTATAATAGAGGAAACAAAACAAGGTCAGTCAGTGATCTTGAGGTTTTCACCAGTGCAAAGGAGGGCAAGGTACAACCCTTTTTCTCTCTGCTAGAGGATGTTTTTCTTTCTCTGACTTTCCTGTATGGAGGTACATATTACCTCAGTCAACCTGACAACACTGCAGTCACCTTCGATCCCTTTATAAGTATCCTACACCAATCCAGCCAGCACTGTAAACCAGGTTTCTGGAGCAAGTACTTCTCACCTGGTTAATCCAGGCACATCAGCAGCAGCTCCATCAAGTCCAAAGACAGATAAATTATAATGAATGACAATTAAACTCATGCATCTATTAAAAATACCCAAACCAAAACAAATATTAAAAATATTCAACCAAACCCACAAAATCTAGATAATGCCTGTCTTAGCTGTCACTTGAGGCCCATGGGGCACAACCCTTCCCTGCCAGGGACACTTGGGGGTAGCTAATGCTGGTTTTGTGCATTTCTTTCTGCTGAGTGCCAGAGGCGCTGAGCTCTGGCAGACAAACAGCCGTGGGGACCAAGGCAAGAAGTCTCAATCTTTCTCATCACCAAACTATCAGGACACTGATAATTTTTGATCACTTCTGCCTTTGGCTGGATCTGAAGTTGTGATACGGAGCTGTAAAAGTTTGTATCCCATTACCAGATAGCTAAGCCATTCAGAGTGTCAAGTGAGCTCTCATCTTACCAAGTAAGACCATCTTTAAAAATGCATTTGGTATCTGTCTCCTAACAAATTCTGTGTACACACAATATATACAACAGTAAAATATGTGTTTATATAAAATATTACATTTTGCATTGATATTTATATTCAAGCAAGCACAATTTTAAATATAAAGACTACACGTGTAATGTATGTGTATAGTACATTGACAGGATTTATGTAAACACTATGCTACTATGATAAATGTACAGATGTTCTCAGTGTACATAAGGAATTCTAAGATTAGCAGTTAACGTATCATTGCTATTGGGCTTGGCTGAAAAGGTATGAGCTTGTGTGTTAATAACCCTCCACAGTCCTGGGCTGTGACAACAGAATATCAAAAAAGAAGAGAGTAAAAGCAACTTCCCACTCAAAGTGAGAAAAATCCAAGCATTGGTGTAGCACCACACACTGAGTTCAAATATCTGTAGGATTCTGTTTTGCCCTCAGATGAACACGCATTTCTTACATTTTACTTTTCTCTGGTAATTCTGCCCTTTTCAAAGAACATCCAAAATCACCTAAGTTGCCCTCTCTTCCCAACCTTGTCGGCATGTAAGCATGAGCAGGGTGTTTTTGCAGGATGTCAGTAGAAAATATGGTGACCTGGCTAGCAAGCTGTCTGTGAGCACAGGGTAAAATGAAGATCAGAATCAACTGCCATCTTGGAAAATTTGTCTGCCTCTCTTGTAAGCTTTAAAATTCCAACCAACCTAACCTTCAGCTAACCTTCTCAGACATATTGGACTGGTCTTTACATTTCAACTCAGTTCCTGTCCAATTTTGTTCAAACAATCACTTCAATGAATTTTATTATACATATGTAAAAGTAGAACATTCCTGGTTCAAATACTCCCCATGGACTGCACATTCCTGGGAGACACTGCAGTCCTTTTGTACTCCAGGCATCAAAGGATGGACCTCTGTGTCTCTAAATCCATTTACCTATTTGTATAACCTGCCTTCTGGATATCTGCACACTAGGAGAGTCTTCTAGGAGTTCTTTTCCCTTGGGCTCTTTTCCAGTGCAAAAAGCCACAATTCCACAGAAAAGCAGAGAAAGCAGAGAGAGAAGTCCAAGATTTGTGTGTAAATGCAAACGTGTAAAGGTGAACATTCCAGTGGTCAAAAATGGCCCAAACCACAGAGAAGTTGTGACCCATACCATGATCTCAAGAGAAGCTGTGTGCTTCTGGCAGATGATCCCTGTTTTCCAATTACAATATTTACATCCTCTTTTTTCTTTTTTTTTTTTTTAACCTGAACAATTACTTCTTCCTATAATTAATATCCCTCTGGTCATTTGGCAGCTCTTAGGTTAGCCAGAGAGATGTTTATGCACTACCTCAAGTATTAAGAAGACAGAGCTCCAAGACTAACACTCTATGATTTAAAAGGATACCTAATTTTCTTGTTTCATGTTTCCTTTTTCGTGTAGTGAAAATGCAGGTATTATAAGGAGACTGATATCCTTGTTATTAGCCTTTTGACATCATGCTTAATACCAGCTTTGATAAAATTGGCAAGTGATGATTGAGAAAGCTAGCTTCCTCCATGAGCAGCCTTGGCTCTGCCTTCTGCCTTTCAGTGACAGCATATGAGGGATAGAGAGGATCAAAAGCCAGAGAAGTGAAATATGTAAATAGTTCAGGTGGTAACTGGCTTCATTAGGTGGCAGAATATTTTAAGAGAATTGATACTATTTAATTAAGCAGACATGGCCTTATTTCATCAGGCAGACATGACTTAAGCTGATGTCTTTTTATAGCATACATTTAATTTGGACACCCTCCTCCAGTGATTGAAGTCTTATAGGATCTGGTTCTCATTTATGCCTAGTCTCTATCAGAATACTAACTTTCTGGCCATAAACAGCCAGTGGGCTGACTGCAGGCATCAGAAGGCATGTGATCCTTTGGAGGGATTTGAAATCTGTAAATAAAACAGCATTAAAAAGTCTGTACATTTACTCTGCAACAAAGGGTGAAGAAACAGAAAAATGCTGTCTCTTTATCTTCATTGCCTTTTAAGAAGGAAGTGAAAAATGAGCAACTCAGTGCACCACACAAGACATCTCTAACAAAACATATTTGATATTCAGAGCTGAAGAAATATTTTCTCCTCAAAGTGACAATGACAGCTAAGCAATTCTTCAGAGCACTTCAGGCTATTGTTTTAAAAATAGAAGGGTGTTTCAGGTCTTCTTTTTTAACAAAAATGTAAGCTCTTCTCATGCAGACTTCTATTTAACATCATTTTTGGCCAATAGACATTGCCATGGATGCTGTTGAAGAATCCATTCCTATACTGAAATGTTAAAAAAAGTTTAGCACACCTAACTACTTTTCTGCAATTGTATGTTTTAAACTAGCCTTTGCTTTAAAAAAAAGGTTCTTATATTATTAATAATTCTAACTTTCAGAAAATATTTGGCAACTGCTCATGAAAAGTCACTTATTCCAAAATTTTTTCTCCTAAATGCTTTAATACACACAGGACTCAGTTTAATTACTTTCAGCATTTACACATTAGAATGGAATGACTCTGAAGAAGCTGTCTATTGCCTTGGGTAAAGTATATAATATTAAAACTCTTAAGCACTGTCTACCACATTTAACTCTTGCATACATTACCTCTCAGTGCTATTCTTAGTGTTTTAAATTCTTATGAAACAGATCCTGAAAAAAATCAAAGCACTGACTGACATTATAGCTGTATCACTAGACAATTAGAAACTTAATTTCAGAAAAATAAGATCACCTTTCAGTTCAGTCCTGCACTGTGGGGCCCTGAGCTGGTTTCATCTCTCTGGATTTCCCCTCTTTGTTGCCCAGCCCCTGCACTGGATTATAGAAGAGGATTTGGGAAAACCCAAGGGAAGGGCAAGGGCTCTGAGAAAAGGAAATTAGGATTCTTTTGGTGCTGTGCTGAAAAGCATCTGCAGTTAACCTTAAAAACATTAGCAATGCATCTGTTTTTACTGAAGATTAACAGTAAGACTTATGGGCTGCACAGATTCTAGTGTGGGCTGATAAGCCTCAGAACTATCTCCCTGCTTTTTCTCCTAAAGGCTGAGGAGACATTTCTCCAACATTATTCCTGTGGAGTTGAGATAAGCTGGAATGCCAGAGCAAGTCTGGTGTATTTATCAGTCAGTGAAAACTTTGACTCAAATGAAATGCTAGTTCAGAAGAACATCAATCACTTTTTTAATTTCCAAGAGATAAGCCAGACAATGTTTATTAAGACTGGTTAGTGCACCACTGAAATCTAGACATACTTTTCATAATCACCAGCAGTGCTATGTGTCATGTTATGAATGAGATTACTTTTATATGGATGTTCTAGGGTTGTGCTCTACCTATATATTGTTTCTGAAGCTGAAGACAGCTCAGAATGCAGCAAATGCAGTAAAGGCTTGCATTTATCACTGTTTATCATCTTAATGATCAGCTCTATTAGTATCCCAAAGTACTGAGTACATCAGTCTTGTGGGGGCCCTTTTATCCCTTGCCTCTCCTACCTGTGGGAAGATAGAAGAGGCTCAGGATTTATTGTGATCCTGCATGGCAAGTTCACTGCTGGTCAGTACCATGGCTCATACTTGCTTGAGCTTGGTTGGGGGATGAGATTTATATCCTCTGAGGAGCCACCAGGGCTGGGAAGTCCTGAGTACTTCAGAATTTCAGTCTTGCTCCATCAACCCAGCCCTAAAATGGTGGGGCAAGGAATTGGCCTTTTCCTGATTTTTGAATCACCCAGTGAAATGCCCCAATAGGGTTTAAATTCTTCCTTTGATAATGAAAAGTGGCCCAAGTGATCCAAATAGAAAGATTTAATTTCCTTTGATAATTGACAGGTCCACTGTGTTTTGAGAGGCTGTCTATAAGGCAATGCAGTAAAGGGTACCCTTACTGCCACATACTGTTCATCAGAAAGTACAGTCCTGGTAGAAGGCATCCACTGGAGGACACCCATACATAAAAAGTACAACTTCTTTTGCTCTATTTGCCTTTCTGTATATTTTTACCTGTTGATCCATTATGTCAGTTTTGCATCTGAGTTATGTATCGACCCTGCAAATGCCAAAGTATTCAATGAATCAATAAATCCAGTTACCCAAAGAATTTCTTCCTAGCAGATTTCAAATATTTTTTGCGGTCTTCATTTCTTTGTCTGCTGACAGGGCAAAAGTTAAACAGAGAGCAGGTTTTCATATACGAAACCTGCAATGAGGGGCTTGCACAGCTCTGAGATAATCTTTTCAAGTAGTATTAATTTTAAAAAAAGATAATGTCCCTCTTGTCTGTCTAAGGACTAAAGAGGCTTCCCTTCCCGTAACAGACAGGGAAGGGAGAGACCAGGGCTCCATTCATTGTGCACAATGGGACTCTTCTTGCAGGCGTTCTCAGAGCAGTTTAAAAAGTCAGCTATTACCCTGGGCAAATAAAGGGCTAAAGATGGGAAACTGAGAACCTGAAGGGCCATGAATAAAATCTGTCCCTGTTAGCAAATCAGACTCATCAGGCTCTAATCAGTGAGGAACCAGCTGTGCTGCCAAGGCCTGAAATATTTAAATGCTGGTGACAGACAAGATATAAGCTGTGTGAGTCTGTATTTCAGGTTGCTGTCAAATGTAGCTGTTGGGTTTTGTGAGAGGAATGAGCTGAGAGAGTGGAAGAAGATGAGAGCCCACAATTGAGTCATTAATTTTTGTACTTTGTTTGGCCTTCGTCTCCGTTCTTAGAAAGTCCAAGTTTAGACACAGACAAGTGGATTCTGCTCCCAACCTTGATCCAGCTGAGCTGTACACCTTAAAGATGCCTTCCAGCCTTCCCACTGCCCTGCAAGCCCTGATGAGGAGGAAAATCCAACTCTATGCCAAGCAAGGGACCACAATATGATCGTTAGAGCAAGCTCAATTAAACAAAAAAAGAACAAAAGACATGGCAAAATTCAAACATCATTTAATTCATGTTAAATCTAGATGTGCTCAGCTCTGCTCTCCAGTAGAAACTGAAACTATTGTTCCTTTTTCAGAGCCAGTCTCCATCTTTCAGATCTCACCTTCTTGGCATTGTCTTCAGGTGTCACCAAGAAGATTTGGTGGAGCTTTTTTTTCAAAACAGAGTTGTTTTAGCAAAGGAACGCCTGTTGTCTGTAAGAGATAATGCATTTTCTTTCATTTAAAAGAAAAACTGTGGGAAAGGTGTCTCAGGAAGGTTATTTTTTTACTCTAAAAGTAAAAATAATTAATAATTATATAATAAAAATAATTACTCTAAGTAATTATTTCCAGCATTTGAATCTAAAATTACACTTCTTTGGCTCGCAACAGAAAATACCCAATAGAAATTAATCACTTTTATGCTCACTTTTAAAAAGTAGTACCTGAAACTGTACCTAGAGCTGTAGGTGGGAAACCAATCTGAGTTTGCATGGACAAACTTTAAACAATTGTGCAAAGGCAGTTCAAGGCATTCTTCGTGGCCTGTTAAGAACCCTATTTTAAAATCTGCTCATTATTTGCTTGTTCTTACAGTGCAATTTGGATATTACTGTATTGTTATGTACTCATGCTTTTGCACTGTGATAATAATTAACCACATAGATGCAGGGGGAAAAAATTTCTTACTTTTTGAATTGTGCTGTATTTTGAAAAACCAATCCATTTTTATTTCCATATTTGAAAGGAAGGAATCCCAAAAGAAATTAAAATATAGGTCACACACTTTTGACAGTTGAAGAAAATATTTTCTTTCAGTTAAAAACATCTCTTCAGCATGAAGCCACAGAGTGAACCTCTCTCTGTTGCTTTTGGGAAAGGAAAACCATAATTATGCTACAAATTATTATTATGGTAGAGCATGGGCTGTAGTCCGTGTCCAGCATTTACAGATATTGAGCAGTCCATGCTGAAGTTTTTGCAGCTATAAATCTAACATGCCCCTGGAATGAATTAAATTTATTGTGTGCTTACAGCAGTTGGAGATGCTTAGGCCCACAGAAAACACTGTGTCGTTGTGCTAGACACCTTGCAAAGACAGAAGAGCAGGAAGTGTCTGCTTCATGGAGATTAAAACAAACAAAAAAAAAAGGAGTAATAAAGATTGAAGGAGGAATATCTATACAATAACCACTAAGGGAATGACTGAAAGGGAGTACAAGAAACAGTCATGTTGACTGGGAAAGAAAGTGTCCATGGGGTTACAAGAAATTCCACACAAGTTTTCCCAAATAGCAATCAGCAATAGAGCACAAGTGATTTGGGGTGAAGTAGCACTTAAAGGTGAAAAATGGCTTTGTTTCCTAGGACTAGAGGAAGTTAGAGAGGGGTGGAACAAGCTGGATCCTAATTTCTTCTGTCTTGACTAAATACGGCTGGAAAGTAGGCAGAGCAAAACTGGCATATCCATCTCCTGCAGGCAAACTTTGATGGACTTTTTGCAGCTGGAGACAATTGGTAGAGATTTTAAAGACCTGACACAGTTGCCAGAAAATAACAGGCAGAGGAGTATCCGTTTGGTTTTTTTACCCTAACATTTTGTGTCCCTTTCTAGCTGTTTTATGAAATTACTGTAGAAATACTATACATAAAATGCTTAGTGACCAAGCCACAGTACGCTTCTTGCTGACAGGTTGGCTTCAGCGCAAATAAGTTTTGTCAGTGACACAGACCTCAGCTCCCAAGTGTAATAGCACAGACATCACTGTGGTGGCTTAAAACCCAACACACTGTCTAAAGACACCATGGTCAAAATGGCTTGTGCTGGTCAAAGTGCAACCAAGCAAGCACTGAATGGCCACATGGTCCTCCTCCCATGCAAGAACAACACTGTGACAGACCTCTGACATCTGGGAGAAAAGGCAATCCAAAGCAGAGGATGGAAGCAGCAGTGGGGTGCTGAGGCTGGAGGGCAGGGGCCTGACAGCAACCAGAAGACAAATGCAGCCGAGCAGCAGAAAGTCACCACATAGTTAAATTAATTTTATCACAGATTGTATAAGAATCAGCCTGAGAGAACTGCTACATAAGAATCAGTGTTCACAGCTTTCATATGGACACTTACAATATATGCCTTATACACAACTTCTTCCATTGCATTTCAATAATTTCCTTGGGGTTTGTAACCAAGCATAGGAGCTGATTTTGTCCCTGTCCTATTGAATATGTAGATAATATTAGCCCAAAAGATTGTGATAGCTGGTCCTTTCCAGATTTTGTGTTCCAGTGTTCACATTAACAGAAAGTTCTGGAGGGCCATAATATATATTTAAAATACACCACCAAGTCTTGGACTGAAGATCCCCAGTCAGTGGGAAGGAAATATGCCTATTGACTGGACCTCATTTACCCAGGCTTTGAGCTCCTCCTCTAATCAGACTTCATCCACCGACAGGCAGGTGGGATCAAACTTGAGAGAACAGCCCAAGCCCAGCAGCTGGCCTTGGTCATCTGTGGCATGGCCTTTCTCAAGAAAATAGCTGACTCAAAAGGCAGAAAGAAGAGATGGCTGGAAACAAAACACCTTTGTTGGCGAGACTAGCCCGCTGAGACGTCACCATGGAAAATGCTTATGATGCAGATATGGATCCAACAGCACAGGAGAATTGGGCACGTAGTCATGGCCAACAGGGTCCACAGCAAGATATCCTGAGGAAAGGAGGCCCTTGATATGTCAAAGAGTACAGGAAGCCCATGTGTAAAAACAACATAGCGCTCCACTGCTAATAAAAATGATCATTGTGCATAAAATAAAGCCCAAAATAACCTCAACTAATTTTTTTTCTGGGGGCACTTGCTTGTCATTCAGCATCAAAATTAACATCAGGACATTCCCAAGTGTCTCCTCACCACAGGGCTAATTTGGCCATCAGGCTACCTAAGTTTAATCAGCTTTCTAGGTAAGATATTTGGATGTCATATGAAACATACTTGGAGAGTTTGGGGCACATATGAGAACTCACAGTTCTTCACAGAATGTTTCACTTAGTGGGCCCTCCAGTTTCTGGATCTAGCAGAACTTAGGCTACCTACAAGGGATAACAAGGATGGCAGATTCTGTGGAACAGGGAGCTGGAAGTGTTTTGCACACTCTAGAGAGCAGCTGTTTTCTTTTTACTTTAAAGAACTGTCCCGGCAATTATTATTGTTGCATGCAAGGTTTATTTCCTCAAGTAAAACAGGACTGAACAACATGCTTTTAAGTTTAAATCTGTTTATTGGTTTAAACAGATAAGCAAAAAGGATTATTCTCAAAAGTAAATACTACAGGCATGATTTTCAAGATTACCACTCAGCAAGTCATACTTCATCATAGCATACATTGAGTGCCATGCATGTGCTAAATTATAAAAACTGAAAGTCTAAAGTTTCAGGCTTCACTTAACTAGAGCCTGGCTGAATCAGGATAAGAGAAAAACAACCCTTGCCTAGATAACAAAGCCTCTATCTTATTTATAAAAATGCCAATGACAGCAACTTTCTATTAAATTCATATGGTAATATTCCCCAAGATCTCCATGAGATACAGATAAAGAAGAGCATTCCCTTCTGCCTTTCAGACATCTTTAAAAATTAGCAGATGTTGCTAATTTTGTTTTATTTCCTGCTATGAATAAAACTGCTAATCCCTATCTGTTCCCTGCATGTTAAGGCAGGGTTTGTATATGTCTATCTATGTATATATATTAATAGATACAATTTCTCAGCCTATTTTATTTAAAAATAAGACTTATACAGTTTATCACTTCATATTTAACTTCTGACATCACATATAATTGTCTCTTGTTTTCCTCTGTTTCTTCCATTAACCTTTTTTCCTTTTCCAGCCTCTCTCTGACTGTCTCCATGGATCCCTATTACCTGTGCTCTCTTCCCGTTTAAGTTTTCTATTTTTTTCTTTTTGCAGCATTCAGTCTTGCATTATACAAGAAGACAAAACATGTTTCGTTGTGCCAGCAGTTTTTGGTTACGAAACTCATAAATATATGAAATCTTTTCCTTCTTGTCCTTGAATAAAACCATGTGGATCCCACAAACACTTGATCCCACTCCTGCTGTTCCGCCGTGTGGGTCTCTTTTCTGCTGTGACTAGTCACTGAGATCAAATAAAGGTATAGGAACCACAAGCAGCTTCAGCCACAATCATTGCTCAAATATTGTCATAGGTGGTTGAATCAGACTACTCTGGAGGAGTACAGCATCCCAGCCTTGGGCAGTACAAGAGGGAAGGCAAGGCAAGGCAAGGCAAGGCAAGGCAATGCAAGGAGGTATAAGACACTCTTCAATGGCCAAATGTAGCTCTGGCTGACTATTTTGAGCCAAAGGGTTCCATGTATTAGTCAGTGCAACAGCAGCAGCTAAAGCAGTGCACTCAAGGCACACACTTGCTAAATATCTTCAGGGAAATAAATATGCTCTAAATCCAGAGTTTCAACAATAAAGTCTCCACATCCTGAAAATTATCTGAGCCCAGGAATGGGCTCCCCAGGAAAGTGGTCACAGCACCAAGCCTGACTTGAGTTCAAGAGGTGTTTGGACAATGCTCTTGAGCATATGGTGTGATTCTTGGAAATGTCCTGTGCTAGTTCAGGAGTCAGACTTGATGATCCTGAGAGGTCCCTCCCAACTCAGCATATTCTATGATTCTATGACTTTCCAAATTTCATAAATAAGGAAAGGCTTTCTAATGGGAAATTCTGAGGTCTTGGACAGACATTGAGTTGAATATCTGGGTAAGTGTTATGGAAAACAAGTGCTCTGAGTCTTTAGATGAAGAGCTGGAGGTTGAGAAAATCTTGATGCTTTGACCACTGCCCTGCGGAACCTGTTGCAGTGCCCAAATACCCTCTGGGTGAAGAACCTTTCTTTAATATCCAACCTAAACCACCCCTAACACAACTTCAGGCAATTCCCTCAGGTCCTGTCACTGTCACCACAGAGCAGAGATCAGTGTCTGCCCCTCCTCTTCCCCTCACAAGGAAGCTGTAACTGCAATGAAATCTGTCCTCAGTCTCCTCCAGGCTGAACAGACCAAGTGACTTCAGTTACTCCTTGTACAGCTTTGCCTCAAGGCCCCTTATCATCGTCATCACCATTCTTTGGATGCTCTCTAATAGTTTAATGCCTTTCTTACACTGTGTTGCCCAAAACTGCCCCCAGCACTCGAGGTGAGGCCGCCCCAGTGCAGATCAGAGCAGGACAATCCCCTCCCTTGCCTGGCTGGTGAGGCTGTGCCTGATGCAGCCCAGGATAGGGTTGGCCCTCCTGGCTGCCAGGGCACTGCTGCCTCATGGTCAACTTGCCACTGATCAGGACCCCCAGGCCCCTTTCCATGGCACTGCTTTCCAACATCTCATTCCCCAGTCTGTCCATACATCCAGGGTTGACCCATCCAAGGTGCAGAATCCAGCAATCCAGCACTTTACCCTGTTGAACTTCACATGGTTGGTGATTGCCCAGGCCCCTGATTTGTCAAAGTCTCTCTGCAGGGCCTCCCTCCCCTCGAGGGAGTCAACAGTTCCTCCCAGTTTTGTACCATCTGTGCACTTGCTCAGTGTCCCTTCCAGTCCTGTGTCCAGGTCATTTATGAAGACTTGGAAGAGCAGAGGGCCGAGGATGGGGCCCTGTGGAAGCCCAGCAGTGACAGGTCCCCAGTCTGATGTCACCCCATTCGCTGTAAACCTTTGTGCCTGACCCTTGAGCCAGTTGCTCACCCACCACATGATGCATTTATGGAGGTGTGTTTCAGTACCCCCAGAATAATCTCCATAACTTTACCAGGCACTGAAGTGAAACTGACAGACCTGTGGTTTCCAGGGTCCTGCTTCTTGCCTGTCTTGGAAATCAGCACGTTTGCCAGTTTCTAGTCATCTGGGATTCCTCTGGATTCCCAGGACCACCCAAAAATCATTGAGAGAATTTTTGTGGTGACATAAGCCAGCCTTTTGAGGATTCCCTGAAGAATCCCATCAGGCCCCATAGATTTGTAGGGATCCAGCTGCAGCAGAACACCCTGCACAGTTTCAGGGTTGGCTGGGAGTTGATCATTCTCGCAGTCATCACCCTCCAGCGTGGGGCACTGAGACCACCAAGGTCTGTCATCTGTGTGGAAGACAGAGACAAAGAATGCATTAAACACCCCTGCCTGACTTTTCTCCCTACCTTTAGTTGGAGGCTCAAGATCAATTTAGCCCACTCAACTTCTATTAAATGTTACTAAAACTCTTGCTGTAGGAAAAAAATGATGAATTTCACCACAAAATTGAAACCTCCAAAACCACATTAGCCTAGGGAAAGCTAAACAACCTTCTGGCTAAACCAAAAGACTTCTGGAGAGAGGGAAGATACTTCACTTTTTAGCTGGCAGTCATGAGAAGAGTTAACTTTTATCATTTTTTCCAATGAAGGATTAATGAAAACAAGTAATAAAGCAAAAATTACTCTCTTTTCACCTTACTAGAAAATAGCCAGCCCAGTTGCTTTGATTTATGCTGAGAAAACACATGGACATTGGCCTGAAACTTTAACAAGAAACAAAAATTCAACTTAAAACCTGAAGGCTGACATCTCTAACAGACATTGTTGTTTCCTGCCTCCAGCAGCTCCTGAAAACAAAGCAGATATTCATCCCCACTGGCAGCCACATTCCCTTGGTGCATCCCCAGCTGCCTAGCACTGTACCTGGGCCCCCATCTGCTCTAGCTGAGCCCCAGCCATGCCTGGGGAGGGATGTACCAACCCCCTCAATGACCTCAATGGAAACAACCCAAAATGGCCCAAAATGATGCTTGGCCCTCAGGATCCCTTGCAGGGTTAGCAGGAGCTCATGGGGAAAGGCTGGGTTCAGTGGAAGTTTGAAAAGGTCAGGGAGGAAACCAGCAGCAGAAAGACACCTAGGCGTGGGTGGGGAGGTGAAACAAGCTGGGAATTGGCTGGTTTGTGGAAGATGTTGATCCCATTTCTCGGTGTTCTGTGGGACTTAAGCATCCCCTTCTCTATCCACTGTGGAACGAGCTTCCCTTCCTGTCAGAGGCTGTATGCTCAGCTTTCCAGGGGCACGGCTTGTATTTCTGCTGGGTGGTTCTGCCTGGTTGCCTCCAGAGCTCTCTCTTGCCACCCACCTCCTTTCTTCTTCAAGGTGTTTTGGCATTTCCCAAGGCTCTGCATGCTGTGCTGCGCTGTGGCCTGTCCCTTCTTGCCCGTGTTTTGCATCCCAGCCCAACAAGACTGGGGTTTATTTGGGACCCCAAGGACCCGGCATGGCACCGCAGCACACAGGCTGGTAATTGTCTCTGTTGCCTGGCACAGTGGGTCTGACAGCTCACATCAAGCCATGAATATCGCTGTCAAAATAAGCCTGTGTTACCGTTGTGTCGCTGTGCGTTACTAAACTATCACTACTACTACTACTACTACTAATGATAATAATAATGCAATTTGCCTAAAATTTGCAATACCTGCTGAATGAAGATTTCATAAGACTCCTGTCCTTGAAAGGAAAAAGCAGGAAAAACAAAGAAGGGCTTGGCATTCAAGCTGATTGGCTTGGGAAGGATTAGAAAGGATCAAAGATGAACACACTGTAATGATCAGCATGACGTGCTGCAGCAGAGCAGACTTGGTGTCTCCAGGGAGCCCAGAGCTTCTCAGTTTCCCCTGTTGTTCTGTGGCTTTCATTTGAGGGTTTTGGGTATGCTGTGCATGAAGAATTTTGAGACCATTAGGACAAATTCCCGCATCCTGCATTGCTTGAGAAGGACTAGATTCTCTTCCCAAGGTGCTGTGTTGATAGTGGCATCTGGTACTACCAGACAGTATCATTCAGGATCTTTTGGCTGGAGGGCTACAGAGCTTTCATTTCCAGTTGAAGTAAATACCACATTTCATCTTTGTTCTCAGTAATAACAATTTCTTGAGCTAAGTCAGCTCCATTTTCACCAAACACAGACCTGAAAGGTGTTGGTCACATTTGTATTCTTTCATGCATTATTTTGGCCAAGTTCACATTTGAGAACAAGTTGAGGCTGAAATTCAGGTTCCATGGAAGTGACTATTGTCACAGATGTAATCTCAAAGTAGTTATTGTCTCAAAACTTCAGGTTCTTCCAAATCCCTTCTGAAGTTTTTAACCATCTGACCAAAGCATCTGATGGGGATTATTGCTCTGGATTTATTCTAAAGGCATGATCTTGGAATTTCACACTGAACACCTTTAGTATCAAATAACCCTATTTTGGCATGATTATAAATCCCAGTTCCAGAGTGCAAAAGCAACTCAGTGAAATGTCTGGAGTAAGTTGTTTTTTTTTATGTGGGCAAGCAGCTGATTCTCCCTCTCTCTCCCATCTTGCAATTTCATTCTCATGAATGTTTCCATTCTAGCAGAATTTTTCCCAGAAAAAATCAACCTCATAGCAGACACTCAACATTTCAACTTGAATTGTTTGGCAAAGTGATAAGCAACTGAAAGCAGTATTTTTTAATGGGGAAAAAGTGTTGCACAGCTGTCTCTGTATCACTCATTATTTTAATATTTGTCTAGCTGTGGTATTGCCAAGGCATTTATTAATGGAGTATTTAGGACACTGGCTAAAGTCAATTACTTTTCCAGACTTACTGCAAAAATTTAGAAAAAAACCCAAAAAGGCTCCTTTCCCTCATGCTTGGTACATGCAGTTTTGGCATGGCAAGGCGCCTTGTTTAGATGGAGGGTGTGGAGAAGGCCTTTGAGGAACTCAGTAACTCCCAAGAACTTCACATGATCGACCTGCAATGGTTTTTATTTTTCTTCTAAGCATAGACATCTTTTCAGTTTTCTTCAGCTTTTACATAGACTTTTTTAAGGAGTTGGATGATACTGTGTTTAATGGTCTTACAGTTACACATGCTAAGACTAGAATAATTGAGCCTCCTCCTTGTGACTGTAATCTGGATTTCCTGGCTGTGTTCCTTCAGCTTGGGCACTGGTTATTGGAATGCGTTACTCACAAACTAATCAGTGCATCTGAATTTATACATCATTATTAATGTCTTTGTTTCATGCCAAACTACATTTGTTGTTTTTTAAAGCATGAACATGGGCAGGGCCTGGACTAAGGAAAGGTTGACATGCACAATAGATATGTTAGCTGGAACAAAGCTACTTTAATGATCAATGGCAAAAATATTTGGAGGAGGAAAGCTTCACTGCCTGTCAGACATAATTAGACAAGAAACGCAAGAAAAGCACATATGGATCTAGATTTTAGTGGGCTAGGACCACTCAAAGCTAGGTATCCAGCAGAGCTACACTTCCATCCACACCAGATCAAGAGAGATGAATTCAATTGGCACCTGAGGCAAGACAGAGCTAGCAATAGGATGGGGTTGTGGCAGATCAGTCCAAGTGAAAACACTGAGTCTCCAGCCTCACAAAAAAACCCTGGAGTGACAAGGCATGAGAAGGCTGAGTGGCAGCTCAAAAACTGCTGCATAAGACATTCAAAGAGTGGTTTAAGGCATAGAATAATGCCAACAAAAGGATCCATAGGAGGTAGTAAGTATGGCTATATCTAAGTGTGAAGTTAGATGGAGGTTTCTCACCCTGGTGGCACAAGGCTCTGGATCTTCAGATGGAAAGCAAGGAAGGACAGCCACAGGGTTGTGGGATGGAGCCTGTCCAGATTACAAGGGAATTGATATGGTGTAGACTCCAGGGAGGAGGAGCCAGCATTGATGTAATCCCATACTGTGGAAATGGATAAACTGTCAAACCATATTCTCCCAAAGGACAAGGGTTATTTTACACAACATAATACATTTATTTCACATACTCTATGGCACACAGGGGATGCATTACACCCAAATTCCTCCTAATGACAATTTCCTGCCTCTGTGCAAAAGATACGACTCAGCAGCTCATTTAGAAGTTCCAAGTAAGTTTCTAATCGTATTTTTCTCCCCAAGAGCATTTTTATGAACTCTGATTGCCATTGTCTCAGTTTTTATGAACCAAAGGCCAGTTTGCTGAACTTGAGCGAAGTGAGCTAAGGTGATCCCTTGAAGAAGAACATGGATGCCCTATCCACACCAGGCCTGTTCTGCCCACTGGTGCACAGTGAGACTCAGGAATTAAATCAGCTTCTTATTTCCCTTTTAATTTTTCTGCCTTTCTTGGAAGAATCTAACCTTACACAGGATCTTTGATTTCAGATGTTTCTTTCTTGCAATATGTAAGAAAAATTGTATACTTCACCTTCCCCCATATTAATAAGGGATAGTAACACTCTCTCCTTCCATTGGTGGAGGGAAAAGAATCTTCTGTTTTCAGATAATTCTCTTCAAATTTCATTCACTGTAATTCAATTTTTCTGTTAGTGTCCTTGGAGGACAAATAAATTGGCTGCACTTACAGCATGTATTTTCGGCCTTGTTAAAGGCAAAATGATACGACATCAGCAGAACGCGCCGTGCTGGAAGCTGTCCGGTCTTCTGAGAAACCTCCTCACAGTTAGCACAATGTCCACTCAGCATGCAAGAACAAAAAGTAAGGAAAGCTGAACTCAAAGCAACTCCAATACTGTGGTTAGAGAATATATAAAAATCTTTCTTGTGTCATATATTTTCCTTGCTTTTACAATGACATTAACCCTCTAAAATGACTGGCCAAATTAAATGTTCAAAGATTTTTTTTTTTTTTTCAAACTGCTGCTTTTGCCAGTGAAGCTGGATCTAGGTCTCGTTCTGTATCACTGAGTGAGTCCTGAGAGCTGGATCTCTTCCTTTTAGCTAGCAGAGGGCACAGCAAGGCATTACTGACTCTCTCATTCTGTCTCTTACACACTCACATTTTCTCTCTCCCTCTCTTCTCTCCGCACATATATGTGTGTATGCATTTGTATGCACTCATGTATACATATACATATGCACATGGACAGTTTTTTTTCTGCTTTTTAAGTAATTTGAACACTACAGAGTCACAATTTTTAAATATATTTTTGAAAGTAGAAAGCAATGTCAGGCCTACTGAGTTACCTGTGCTACCCCAGGTTGATCAACCTCCTCCCATTGAAATGAGACCAGACCAACAGTAGGAGGGCTTATTTAAATAGATGCAGTCTTATACTGCCAGATATTTTATATTTTTGAAAACTTTATGTTTGATGATTTCAGCTTAAGATACAGGCATATTACTAATTTTTTCAGGTCTGTCAATGGAATGATGAATGTCATTGATTCAGCACATGGTGGTGGTAAAAGGAATAAACATCTTTGGGCTGTGGGTCTTGGAGTTCATCAAAGCTGATTGTTTGGTGTTGTTGCTTTTAATGTGAAAAGGTCACAGTATCACACTTAAATTAGGTACAGCTGGAAAGAAATTCAAATAAATAACCAGTGGTTCCCATGGGATAAACAGGGAAACTCTTGCCTTAAGAAATAATCATAATCTCTTCCCATAAAGCTCATCATTGACACATATCCACAGACACATACGCCAGTTCTCATTGGCACCTCCCTTCCTCAGTCATGCTAACACATGTCCCTGGAAACCGCTCCAGTGCTCTGTGCCCCTGGGAACAGGAGGCAGCGTGAGAGAGGAGACACTTGGTGAGTGTGACCTTACTCACAAGGCTGTGGAGCATCTCTCAGCTGAATCATTCTTGCCTTTTAAAAAGTGTTGGGCAATGCTTTGGGACTCAGTGACCTGCAGGGACACTGCTTGAACTGTTCTGCTTCTGTGTGTGGGAGGGAGGAAGGCCCAAGTTTTACAAAGGACAAGTCCATTAAAAAAACAACAAAGCAAAGCAAAACCAACAACCTATCATTTTACTGCAAAATATGCTGGAGGATTTCAGGACCTTGGTTGCTGAAGGCCCTCAAATTCTTCTCCAGACATAAATATGTGAACAAATTAAGCTCTTTGTGGTTTTGGCTGATCCCAGCCATGTTTAGTCTTAATCTATCTCAATCATGAGCTACCTTTTAAAAATAACATTTTGTGGTTCCAAAACATCTTTTGCTAATCCTTGCTTAGTTTGGAAAGGACTTATATTTGGAAGGATGCACATGTCCATGTGGCTTTGAGGGATACTCCCTTTACGGTTCTCATCCATCATAAATTTTCTTGAAAAATAATATATAATGCTCCAGCATCATGCTTCTGAACACTGGATTCTAAACAGTATGCTTTTTTTTCCAGGAAACCTACAGCTTGTATAGACAAAAAAGAAAAATTAAATTCTTGAAAATATGCCAAACTGATACATGAATGTGCTTGGATCTACTCCATATTGGAAGCCAGAAGCATCAGTGCTGCTTACCACACAAGAAGCTAAGGAAGAAGAAACAAAAATTTTATAATATTTTGAAGATCACAACCACAAATGTGTCTGGAAAACACCTGACATTTCACATGGAGATGTAACGCTCTCTGAAGAACAAGAACTTGGCTTTAATTACTGAATGTAAGGAAAACAGTTTCTGAAATTAGTTTCTAATCCATGGGTAATTGAAAAAAAAGGCTTTTAAATGGTTCATTTCAGGACATCTTCTGCACTCTTTTCTCAAGTGAAATATTAATTTTCATTTCTCATTCTCCTCTCAAATTAGAGCAGTCTGAGAGACTGCAAGTCTTGAGAAATCTGGTATCAAATTCTCTTTTTATACTTCTTAATCAAACATTTCATGCTTTCCACTTCACCTTTTAGATAGACTGTTGAAATTTTTATTCAATGACACTATTCCATGTCATAAAATAAAATGTATTTTAAAGCACATTTCCCAAAAAAGAGCTTTCCTCTTCTGCAGAAAATGTATACACTGCCTAAGGCTCTCTCAAATTCCTAAAGCAGACTTGCATGACATGAAAACTGGGGGTAGATTTCTTCTAAAGCTTAAAGCTGAATGCAACACTGTCATCCTAATCTTTTGTGGATAGCCTTCATTTATATTATAGCTAACAATGTGTATGTCCCTCTCAAGTAAGTACTTTTCACCGAGGGCCCTGTGGTCGGTGTACTAAACGTAAGAGTTCTTAAACCACACTGTCACTTTTACAATGTTTGGATTTTGTGGTAAAAACTTTATCACAGGATTTTTGAAACCAGTTTTCGGTTTGTACCTTCAGGTGGCATTTGTGCTGGATTTGAACATTTTGAGAGCACGTCTGCTTGATCATGTGGATATGTGCTAATACAGCGAGCATGCACACATCTGAGGCCACAAAAAACAGCACATAAATTTGTGGACAGGCAAAATGAAGAGTGCAGTTGTAGAAGCCAGATGAAAACCACCTACAAAACAGTTAGGAAAAATTCAGGCATAACATTCAAAGAACTCAAAACCAAGGCTATGCAGTGCTGTCTGTGCAATTTGAAACAATTCAGTATTAAATTCCAGAATACAAGCAATTGCACGAAACATTAAAACCTTAGAAAAAAAAGTAAAATAATTTTCAAATTAGTTCTGGTTTGTGAATCAATTTCCAACTCTCTTGTTTCCACTGAACAACTGGAACTGGAAAGGAATAAAACTGAGGAACTGCTAACGTAAGGGATTTTGCAGTGTCTCTGTTAGCTTTTGACAACTGGTGGGGGGAGAGAGGGAAGAATGATATCAGCCATTTCCAAAGTAATTTGCCATTTCTTATATTATTCCAGCCAAGTTAGTAGAATCGTCCCCACAAATGGTGTTACATGTGGTGCATGTCAGATAGTTTGGGTCAGTTCCTCAGAGAAATGTGATTTATGCAGCCAGCCATTGCATATGACTTACTGTCCCCACTCACAGCACCCAATACAGAGTCACATCAACAGCACTGCAAATAGCTGCAGCAAGGAGTACAACCCTACCAGCTATGGGTAGCTAAAGAATGCTTCAGTAAACTTGTACTATGACCTATTGATTTAATTAAATATTCATAAATATCTGTACTTCTGTGTGTACGTAGACTTTTTTATCCTGTTTCTAAAAACTGATTTTCTTTAATGAATTAAAATGAGCCTTTGGGGCTTCTGTGTGAACTTGCATCCAGATGATGGAGCTGCTGTTGTATCCATCTGAAATAAATGCTTCTTTAAACAACCTGCAGTAAAAGTCCAAAATCGCGGGCACTGTCTGTTTTGGCATCTTTATTATAATGACTGGGATTTTCTGGGAGTCAGATTGCTACCCACACATAGGATGACAGCTGAGTTTTGTCCAAAGTCTGCATATATATTCGATATTTTCAGTTTTTATAATGTATGGGAAGTTATTGTGCGGCCATCGGATAAGTCAGATTTAAGAGAAGAATTTCATCCTTAAAACATACATTCCTTGGCTGTAAAGGACACTTCCGCAATGAGTCAGAAGGACACAGAGACCTTTTGTTTACCAAAGGCTGGCAAATCATTTCATCTCAACCAACAGCCTCCTTAGTGACAACATCCTGACTACTTCTAGCAACCAAATGGTTTTTCACAGCAGGGTTCAGGCAGTAATTTTCTCCAAGGAACCTGCTTGCATTTTGCCTTGTTAGACACCATTCTTCTCTGAGTTTAAACTGCCACATGCAGGAAAGGACACAGGAAATATTTGCAGCTGGAACACAGCTGCAGTAAGATAAGATGGCGTATTTTAATTATGTCCAATTTAATCGGCTGCTGAAAGGCCAGGTGGAAGCACATGGGTAGCATGAGTGGATTGCACCCAGGGAGAACAGGTGTGAGAGAAGACTAGAGCCTGACACTTTATGTCCTTAGCATTGCACTCAAAAATCTTGGGTTTGCTCCTTTTAACATGTGTAGTAAACCCTGTAGAAACATGATTCAAACCTTCAGCATCATAGGGTCAAAAGGTTTGCATGCAGAGGAAGAGACAGGAGGAGAACATCAGGCTGTGTGGAACCATGACTTTGACTCTCTGTCTCCATTTTACATGTTGGTGGACAAGTTCCTGTTCCTGGTGCAAGTCCCTGCCCTTAAATCTCATTATTTTAGGTTTCGTGGGTTTTTTATGGGCAGCTCAGCCCATGCTGTAGCACGTGTCCTATAATGGAATCAGTTTCTCAAGGGGAATGAATTTTGTTCTGAGGAAGGTATGACATTAGCAGGGCTACCCATTGCCTTCCTGAAGATTGCTTTGCTTTGAGGTCCATTTCAGATCACTGCCCTCCCTCCAGTGTGCTGTTATGTGTCAAGTATCTGTTACTGCCAAGGTCTCAATGTTTGTTGTCTTAGCATTGGAATAGTTCTGGAGGGAAGAAAAAGGGTGATCTGAAAAATGTGAACAGTAAAAATCAAGAAAATTTTTACAGAACTTAAAAAAATATATTGTTATCAAAGCACAAAAGCATGGAGCAGCACAGGTTAGGTACTAGACAATGTTCCTTGAGATATGCACACAATGCTGTAGCATGTGATTCTACTTTTCTGCCAACTTAGTCTGAAATTTGAAAGCAGGCAACCAAGCTGGCATTTTCAGTGGAACCTGTTGAGTTGAAGTGAGCCAGTTGAACCACTAAGGTCACTGCAATACTCATCCTGCTGTTTTTTTCACCAAACTAGTGAAGTTCACCAAGAAACTAGAGCTGCTTAGGTGTCCATATGGTCTACTGTAGGGCCACGGAAATTCACTGGCATTTCTTGAGTGGATTGTCCCAAAGGTCTCCACACAACCTTCTCTTCTCTAGGTTGAAGAGCCCCCAACTTGAGAAAGAGGTCATTCATGGAGAGACAATCTCATGCTGACAGCTGAGCTCAAGCACTGGTAAGCAGGCTCTAGCCCTGCTCCCCAGCCACCCAAACTCCTCTAAGCATACAAGCAAGGGCCAACACCAGCTCTGAGACGTGCTTGTACAGCTGCAAAGAAAGAAACAACTCTCTTGAGGATGGGCAGAAGCTGGAGGAGGAGGCATGGCAACCTCAAGTAGGTAGCCAAGAACACAGAAATGCTAACATGGCAGCAACGACCTGAGAGGAACAGCTGAGCCCTCTGTGTCCTGACCTACTCATGTGTGGCTGCTCTCCATCTGGGTGGCAGTTTTTGGTGACAAGAGGTCACTAGGTCACAGGACTGGTGGAATGGTGGCTAGTCTGGGTCAGAAAGAAAAGGCAGAAACTGCTCAGTGTGACATCATTCTTCTCCACTCTTATTAGCTTATTATCCATGATCTCTGCGTATTTTTTAAAAGTGAAATGGGCTAGCTCGGGGAAGGGGTTGCAAGTGATAGGAATTTGTGAGGATTGGTGGTGGCAAGGTTTAAAATATTTTTCGTTTATAGAATCACAAGGTAGAGCTACACCCATCATTTCCTACACTAAATTGGTTTGTTACTTTTAGGATACTAAGAGCAAACCCAGTCTCCATACACCCACACATATCTGTGCTTAGCTAGCCAACACCAAGTTACTTATGGAACACACTGAAGTGCACAGATACTATGCAAGATACTGTGTATATATGCAGTATTCTGTATGCTCTACAGATGAATGAAGTCAAAACAAAACCACATTTCTTCAGGGTGTACACAGTGTGCGTGTAACTGAACACCAAACAGTACTGCTGAGCTCAAAGAGCCTGTGGGGATTACACCTGTTTGTACCAGGATATAAATGTTTTCTCTCCCAGGTTAGAGTCTATCCACAGATTCCCATTGAGAATTTGCTCATGATTTTATATTCTGACTGTAAAATTGTCGTTCTATTAATAAGCTCTTGGAAAAAAAAAAAAAAAGAAGTAGAATGATACTGTAGAAAATAATCTAGGCTTGGAAAATACCTTAGAGACCAAAACAGTTCCAACTCTCCAACTGAGGCACGTCTTTCCTGCTTATTCATGTAACCTTTCTCCTACTTAGAGCAGTTTTAAATGAAAACAAAACTATTGCATTAGGAAATTATGCACCCTATAATAATAATTTTTCTTTTGGATGTCTGGTTACAAAAAAGCTCCATTAAGGAGGGTGTCTGTCCTGAAGCAAACACCACAGAGCATACCCTATGTTCTCAAGCTACTATGTGTTAAGATTTTTAGGTGATTGTAACTGTGCTGAGATGAGCTTTCAAGAAAAATATTTGAGGGCTGCCTCACAGGTGACCTATTATCTCCCCACGTTACCATGGAGTTACCACATTCTTGATCAGATCTTTTAGAGCAACCCAGGGCACCAGCCTTGGAGAGGAAGCAATTGCTTTTTATCCATGGGTACAATATCATATAGCTCTTACATTATCGTCAAGGCATAAGAAATCTATTTTTATTAGTAGATAGATTAGTTCAGTGGGAATTTCATGTACCTAGCAATCACTTATCCTTTTGCAAAGTTTCTGCACCCTGGGATGAAATGACCATGAATTCCTTCTGGCTATGCTCTGTATGTCTGTGTCTTGCCCATACAGAGCAGCCCAATGTTTGTGGTGATGCCCCAGACACAAAACTGTTGGTGCGCTGTAGGACCTCATCCACTTTAAAACCCATGCAACTTTCCCAGTTCCACACATAGCAACAGCAGATCAACCCAATGATACAGACTTCGTAGGTAAAGCCCAACAATCCACCTCCAAAAGTTAATGTCACCTGATTCTCAATATTTAGTGACACAAAAGGGTGAAGGTATATCTGGCAGAGCTAAATACAAGTGCTTTCCTCTTCTTAATGCCACCTTCCTTGTGGTCCTTCTCTCGCTCTCCACCCAGCTTAGCCTAAATTCAATATGGGTGTATGTAGAGAGTCAATCCACTTTTTTGGGCAGCATCCAGCAGGTAATTTCTGTATATGTTATTACAGATAATCAGCAATGTCTTCTGCATCCCCAAGGAAGTATTTAGTGAATAAAAGATGGTGCGTGTACATGGTCCCTTTTTCAATCTCATTATTCACAGAAGCTCTGCAGGGCTAAAACCACAGAAATTTTGGTGCTTGGAGTTTAATCTTTTGCATTTTTCCAGGCCCTTGTATTAAGACATGTCAACAGTTCAGAAATAATTGGATATCTGAAGGAAATATAATTGAGATAATTTCAAAAATATCCTATTTTCCCTGAATTATTTTTCTAATACCCCATCCCAGGAACTATGTAGTTCCCATTGAGTGGTAATGGGCTTTTTTTCTTTCTCTGCTAAGGTTATATTGTTTGATTCAGGGCTTTTTTTTTTTCTCTGAGGCTGGTGTGATATATGAAATTAAGTCTACACAAGCAACATTTGAATTAGAGCAAGACCATTTCTATAGGGAGGTTTTCCCATACATCTGGGTTCCCTCATGAGGACTCCAGCCATGTACATACCTCTGTGGAATACTGTCAGACTGACATTCCCACAACACCTACCAAACTCTTCACAAAGTGGAATCATTGTGTTTTTAACTTTATTAGCATCTCTTACAGAATGGTCTTGATCAGCAGAGAAAGCAGCTGAATTAAGGGCAACCCAGTATCTTGCAGGCAACAACACCTTGTTAAAGATTTGGGTTCTCTGGAAGCTGGTAGGAGACACAGGACAAGCCAAATGGCACAACAAATGAGAACTTTGAAACAAAATTAAATGAAGGGAAACTTGATGACGAACAGTTTTGCTGAAAGCTTTTATGTTGATGGGAAGCTGTCTTCTTGTATTATAGCACAGAGCTATACATTACAAATACCAGAAAATTCTACTTGGCAGAACACACAGTTTTGTTTATTCAGGGATTTTTATTTTTTTTTTTACACATTATCCTTGATGGTACTGTATCAAATTAAAAGGCTGATCTTATTGTAAAAGATTTCTTCCTTTTATGTAGTCTGAATATACCCTGTGTCAGTTTAAAACTATCACCCCTTGACTTATCACTCCAGGCCCTGCTAAAAAGCCCGTCCCTGTCTTTCTCATAAAACTCCTTCCAGTACTGAAAGGTCACAACCAGGTCTCCTTGGACCCTTCACTCTTCCAGGCTGAACAACTGTAGCCCTCACAGCATTTCCTCATAGGGATGCCAATAGTATTTATAATAAAAGTTGTTTTTTCAGAAGTCAGTGCCTGGAAGCAGGCACCCAACAAAACACAACTGAAAATACATGAAAGCCTATTAAAAATGAGGGGGGAGAGGAGGGGAAAAGGGAGGTGGGGGCTTTGTACCTATCATACCTTTAAAGCTATGTGCCAGTAAGTGCCAAGTAATAATAAATAGATAATTAACACATTTAGGCAAACTTTCAAATGGCTTCCTCCCACTGCTGTATCCTTCAGCTGGCAAGGCTGCAAAAGCAGCACAGGGACAGACCTACAGACACATATCTCATTTCTCATGCTGATGATCCAGTAAAGAACACTATGCTATCGGTGCTGTGGGTTTACTAATTTGTGATTTATCTTCTGTGAAATGACTGCACAAATAAAAAAAGCATGTAAAAGAATCCAAGTGGCAGTAATGGGAGACTTTAACTACCAGCAATCAACTGGTGAACATTAGGAGGAGGAAATTACCTGGAGACTGGTGATCTCTGGTTTTTGACTTCATACAGGATATGCATTAAGTGTAAAAGGCTGGAAAAAAAACCCAGACTGCAGGCAAGGGAGAAGGAGATTTAGGAATAGTGGTGGTTGGGAAGATGAGGAAGACATCTTTCCACATCTAATTTCTTTGACATTCTTCTGCAAAAAAGCAAAGGGACAGCACAGTTACCTAACATAAAAAGAATTTAAAAATACACAAATGAGAGAATTTTACCCCATCCACAGCCAGAAAAGGGTCATCACTGCTGTTTACTAGAAGAACGAGCTCTTTCTTCCTTACGCTTTGAATAAAATGTGTATGTTGGGGTGTCCTTTCTTACAATCTCTCTCACTCCCTTATGCAATTTTTGATGATCCAGATTTAAACATTATGGAGAAATAAGACATAGCATGAAAATGCCTCACTGGATGATTTCTTACAGAGGTATGGCAGTATGTATCCATAATAAATAAAATTGAATGGGATCAAAGTCAGATATATTAACCTAAATGGCATGGCTACATAAATGAGAATAAACGCAGGGAGCATTGTCCAATTGTTGGAGCTCACATTGAATTCTTTAGGAACTATGGACTGATTTTGCCAGTCCTATTTTTGAATTTAAATATATGTGTTAGGTCATTGGAGATGTGTTCCATATGTCTAATCATTTCTGTGGCACTCCTCTGGATCCTCTCCAATAGGCTCATGTCTTTCCTGTATTCTGGGCTGCAGAGCTGGATGTTGCACTCCAGGTGGGGTCTTATGAGAGCAGAGTACAGTGGCAGAATCCCCTTGCTTGACCTGCTGCTCACACATCTTTTGATGCAGTCTCAGATGCTGCTGGCTTTCTGGGCTGCAAATTACGTTGCTGGGTCATGCTCAGTTTTTGTTCACCAGTATCCCCAAGTTCTTCTCTGCAGGGCTGCTCTCAGTCCCTTCATCTCTCAGTCTGTATTGATGCTGGGGAATGCCCTGATCAAGCAGAAGATTGAATTTGACCTTGTTGAACTTCATGAGGCTAACACAGCCCACTCCACATGTCTGTCAGTGTCCCTCTGGATGATATCTCTCCCTACAGTGGATCAAGTGTATCACTCAGTTTGGTGTCCTCCACAGTCTTGCTGAAGGCACCTTCAGAAAGGTGCTTGATCCCACTATCCATGTTGCTGAAATTAATATCAGGTGGTATTGAGTTCAGAACAGACCCCAGAGACACCACATATTTCCACTTGGACATCGAGCCATTGTCTATAATTTTTTTGACACAGTCATCAGGACAGCTCCTCATGCATCAGCAAACTTGTATCTCTCCAAATAGGCAGCAAGGATGTTGGCAGGGAAACTGTAGCAAAGGGTTTACAGAACACCAGGTGGATGACATCTTCATCAAGGGTCTGGGTATAAAGTAGAGGGCATGGGGTTGACATGGAAATAAAATGGCTTGGGTTGGAAAAGAACTTAGAGTTGGAAAGAATCATTTCAAATCTCCCCTGCCATGGGCAGAGACACTTCACTGGACCAGGTTGCTCAAGCCCCATTCAGCCTGGCCTTGAACACTTCCAGTAATGGGTCATCCACAACTTCTCTGAGCAACCTGTTCCAGTATTCAACATCCCCATAGTCAAGAATTTCTTCCTAATATTTAAACTAAACCTACTCTCTTTAGTCTGAAGCCATTTCCCTTGTCCTGTCACTACATGCTCTTGTAAAAAGTCTGTCTTCATCCTCCATGTACTGGAAGATCACAGTTAGGCCGCCAGTCTCTTCTAGGCTTCTCTTTCCTGGCTGGCCAATTCCAATCCTTTTAGTCTTTTCTTGTAGAAGAAGTACTCCATCCCTCTAATCATCTTAGTGACCCTCCTCTGGACTCTCTCCAGCAGGTCCATGTCCTTCCTGTGCTCGGCCCCCAGAGCGGGATGCAGGGTTC
>VZTZ01021782.1:0-21772 GCA_013400955.1 Drymodes brunneopygia | reverse complement strand
GCAGCACCTTGCACTTGGTCTTGTAAAACCTCATGAGATTCCCATAGACCCACTTGTTAAACTTGTCCAGGTCCTTCTGGATGCCATCCTGTCCTTCAGGTGTGTCAACTGCACCACTCAGCTTGGTTTCATCTGCAAATTTGCTGAGGGTGCACTTGATCTGAGGGTCTGTGTTATTAATGAAGATATTAAAAAACACAGGTCCTAATACAGACCCCTGAGGGACCCCACTTGTCACTGATGTCCACTGGGACTCTGAGCTGTTAACCTCTACTCTCTGGATGTGACCATTCAACCACTCTCTTATCCACAAAACAGCCCACTAGTCAATCCATCTCTCTCCAATTTAGAGAGAAGGATGCTGTTGGGGATCATGTCAAAGGTTTTACAGACGTCCAGATAAATTACCCTTCCCTTGTCCATTTATGTAGTCACTTCATCATAGAAGGCTGCTACATTGGTCAGGCATGACTTGACCTTTGTGAAGCTGCAATAGGTTTTTCAAATCATCTCCCTGTCTTCCAAGGCAAAAGGTGCCATGGGGTCTGTGTTGCATAAGTGAATGCATAGGCTGAGGTATCTGGTTGCTTCAACTATAAATTTCTTAGCCCACCCATAGTGGCTGCAGACATCAGTGCTGCAGACACGAGTTCCAGATAATACTTTTTAAAATACACTGCAGTCTATGGGAAAGAAGGAAGGAAATCAGCTGGTTGATGTGCAGAAGCTTGAAACATGATTTTGTTGAAATAAGTGCAACAGTTAAGACTTGCTCTTGTCAAGGCAATCAGTCTAGATTTTTGTTTTCTCGGGACTGATTAAATGAAAACAGGATTTACATCAGAAAACTCTCTTTGTCAAGAGCCAGTGCTCCTAACTTAGTACTGAACTTCCACATTGGCTTGTTTTTATGGCAAGTGTACATGGTCCTGAGTCCAGATCATAGCATACAGTATCCAAAGCCCATTTGAGAGGAAGGCTTTGAGAAGTAACTGTTTCTCACATGCAGAACATATGGGTAATCTGTCCTTCATGGGAGTATATGGATGAGGGGATCAAGTCTACTGTTAGCAAATTTGCAGATGACACCAAATTGGGTGTGAATGTCAATCTTCTGGAGAGTAGGAGGGCCCTGCAAAGGGACCTGGGCAGACTGGATAGAAGGGCCAAATCCAAGGATATGAGGTTCCACAAGACCAAGTGCTGGGTCCTGTGCTTTGGCCCCAATGACAGCTTGAAGCACTACAGACTGAGGTCAGAGTGGCTGGACAGAGGCCAGGAAGAAAGGGATCTGGGGGTACTGACTGACAGCAGGCTGAACATGAAGCCAGGGTGTGCCCAGGTGGCCAAGAAGGCCAATGGCATCCTGACCTGTATCAGCAATAATGTGGCCAGCAGGACCAGGGAAATTATTCTTCCTGTGTACTCAGCACTGGTGAGGCCATACGTTGACTGCTGTGTCCAGTTCTGCAGCCCTCAATTTAGGAAGGATGTTGAGATGCTGGAGCATGTCCAGAGAAGGACAGCAAGGCTGGTGAAGTCCTACAATGAGCAGCTGAGGGAGCTGGGGTTGTTTAGCCTGGAGAAAAGGAGGCTCAGGGGTGACCTTATTCATCTCCACAATCACCTGAAAGGAGGATGCAGCCAGGTGAGGCTTGGTCACTTCTCACAGGCAACCACTGACAGGACAACAGGACACAGTCTTAAGCTGCACCAGGGGTGGTTTAGGTTGGACATTAGGAAGAAGCTCTTCATAGAATGAGTGACTGGGCATTGGAATGGGCTGCCAAGGGAGGTCATGGAGTTACCATCCCTGAAGGTGTCTGAGAAAGACTGGATGTTGCAGTCAGTGCCATGATCTGGGTGACAAGGTGATGCTGGGTCATAGGTTGGACTTGATCTGAGAAGTCTTTTCCAGCATGGTTGATTCTGTGATACTGAGATATCTTATCTTTACTACCCCAATACTGCAAGACATAGTCTGTGATTTGGCTCGAGAGCTGGATTGTTGATCCCAGATGAGCAATTTATAAGCTGAAGATAAAGCAAATCAAGGACTCCATTCTTCCATTCATTCTCTTTCTGTTCTTTGCACTAATGGCTGGATTTCCCAGCTATGACCTGAACCAAAGCATCTTTTGCAGCCTCTGAATACTCAAGTCTGCTCTTTGTGCTTCACTTCTGTTGCTCTTGTCTAGTAAAGGATTTTCCCTTATGCTCTATGTTGTTGGTGATTCTTTTAGGAAGTTCTTAAAAGACATCCAAATCTGGGAGTACTTGATTTTAGCATTGATAAACAATCTTAGGTCTGGCTTCAGAGGTATTACCCTTTTAAGCTGATTCACTTTTCATTCATACCAAAGGAATTGAATGCGTTTTCTTACACTGGTTGCATCTGCACTGACACTCTTAGCAGATACCAGACATCAGTGTTAATCACATAGGGTGTAATTCAAAAACTCAGTATAGCCCCTGTGGATGACATGTTGTAGAGGGCTATATTTTATGGCTTCTCCCTGGAGAGCTCTCAGGTTAGGCAAAAAAAGCCTGCTGCTGCTTGATGTTTAATAGCTTGGACATTATTGTGGAGCCTGTAAAACCTCAAACTTGCTGTTCCATGTGTTCTTCAGCAACTGTACAATCAGCACATTATAGCCGCAAAATGTTTCCTCAGTCAAGGGAGTTGTAATCTAAAATAAATATTTAAGAGAAATATTATGAAGGACTTTTGTCTACAGATGTTCACTTGTGTCATTGCAACAGCAAAATTATTTTAAGTGGAGTTTTTTTGGCTGAATAACCTTAGCTATACAAATGAAAAAGCAAAAATACTTATTTTTGATAGATACATTCACTTTAACAATTTGAAAACTGCTAATTCTCATTTAACTCAGAGCAGTAGCATGTCAGCAACTGAAAAGTATCTCAGTGTTCAGTTTGCCCCTTGTGGTGGTACAGTTAATTACTGTGAGTGGAGTACGTCTGACTCTTTTGCCATTACTGGTTATCACGACTTTGATCACAGGTTAATGTCCAAGAAATTACAAGGAAAAAACCCCAGCAGTACATTTATCTCTAATTTCTTCAAATTATTATTTTCTGACAGTCTCCACTGAAAACTGAAAAATATAATAATACTGCTGTATAAGTAGATCTTCATGTGTCCTTCATCAAAGTATAGTACCAGCATCACATTTAATGCAGAGAAAATGAAGGTTGGGGGCAAACTCTTGGCCCAAATAAAGTCAGTGAGAGTTTTGCCATGGCCTTTTGAGGACCAGCTTGTTATTACATGTATTCAGCCTGACTCAGTATAACCAGTTCTTATTTATGGACTTTATTTTAAACACATTTTTTCTTTAGTGGTTAAAATGTGTTGAAAATACTGACCTTCTGAGCTAAAGGAAAATGAAATCAGGAAAAGAAAAAAAAAAAGAAGTAAAGTGATTTGTGCTCATGATAAAAGTGTTTTTCTGCAATAACACAGCATGTGGTCAAGAATTACACAGGTTGCATTTGCCACTTTATATCTCCTGCCAGGCAAATACAATTCAGGGCCTGTTACCCCCGCCTGCAGTACTGTTTCATAGTTATGAAGTCATGACAGCTGTGATTGCCGGTGTAGAGAATAAAGTCTGTGGAAAAAGTCTGGATAGCTTCCCACTGTACACAGGCCAAAAATAAGTTAGCTGGAATTAAAACAGAAGGGGAGAAAATTTGCAGGGGGAGAAAAGCAAGGGAAGCAAAAGCATTTCATACTGGGACACTAGCTGAGGCAAATAGACTCTGGGACAGATCCTGACTCCACTCCCATCTCTGCAAGGTGTAACCAAGAACCCATTTTGGCCACATGTACTCTACCTCATGGAAGTTGGTACTTCCCATTTCCTGTCTCCCTGGAGATTCACAAGTCATTTGAATTAATTTCATTCCCAGCTTAACAATAACTGTGCAAACACAGCACCTCAGTTCTTGCACCTGAGGAAACATTATGATCTATAAACTCACAATGTCCCACTTGAACGTGGGGAGCAGGTGCTAATCAATAATGCGTTGCCGATGTTTAAACAAGGGATCTCCACAGACACAGTCTCCCATAGCTGGGACAAACACCGCAGCTCCATCCCCCCGCAGGTTCAGAACTGTGTGATTTGCAAAGCAGGATCTGATTTCCTCTTTCTTCGTCTACCATCTGTGGAAAAATCTTCTCAAATAATCAAAGCAACAATGCTTTGCCAATGAATATTAATGGCAAATGTTTCTGCTATGCTTGTGAAAAATAGTGCCAGGGTATGCAGAAGAGTATAATGATCAGTATGTACAGTTTGGTTCTGCACATTGCTGTGTAAGTACCAGAGAGAAGAATGCCATTCTTTGGGGTTTTTTGCATCTAGTAACTGATATTTGCCACAAGAGATTTATCATGAAGTTGAGATCCGTGTTCTTCAGAAGGCCTTGGAGGAATCTTGAACAGAGATTGTTTTCTCTCTGAAAGCGAGAGATGATGATATACCTAGAGACAGTGCTGTGTTGGATACAGAGAAATGGATGCTGACTGCAGACCTTTCATTCATTGCAGACCACAAAGAACCACTCTGCTATATCTGCATCTCTGTCTGATCCAGGTGGACAGTATAATTTGAATTCAGTCTGACTGTGGCGATTGCAATTGTATTGAACAGGAACTTCCCACTCACCCCAGGAAAAAGCAAGTGTGGTGACACAAGACACATGGCAAAAGCTCTTGAGAAAAAGGATTAGTCAAAAAACAACAAAAGGAGAGCTAAAAAGGGGACCAGCTATTAAATTTTGAATTCATGGGCATCAATTTCAAGTTTCCCATGACTATATTTAGAGGGAAGGGTGTACTTCTGCCTGACCTGGGGAGAAGAGCTTTAATTCACTTTTACAATGACAGTTCATGGGGGCCTAGCATTATGCTGCTGACCTATTTCAGCTGCATGTCTCAGAAACTGTCCCTTGCCTCAAACCCCTGCTAGATGGTGATAAAGTTCCCTAGAACATACCAGTGACAACAGCAGCAATGATTTTTTTTCTTTTTATTGCTCCAGCTTATGTGGTCAGAACTCATCTTTTCCTTATTTAGAAATAAACTTTTATATTATGAAAGTATCCATTATGTTAACACAGAGGCAGACTCAGACTGTTTGACTTTTCTAATCTTTATTTGTTTATGATTTTAAAATATTTAAAGCCAGAAAAAAATAGATCGAAAAATTAAACATGGTGAAAGCCACATGCAAGGGGAAGATCAGAGAATTAAGCCTTCCCCTTCTGTCTGTCCTTCCTCAGCAATTACATCATCACCGTAGCACCTCCTTCACACAGTTCTGTGGGGTCTTGTGAAACAACTAGCCTGCCATCAAAATACAAGAAAACAAAGATATTAATGGGGGATTTTAAACATTTGTTAAAACTTCTTCAATGCCACTTGACAGCCAGGGGCTTGTGCAGGGCTAAAGGACAGGTAAGAAAATTTGAACTGGTGCTTGCATTTTGAAACCGACCATAGACAGGAGGAGCCAGTAACAAAGCTGGGAAAGTATCACCAAGGGCAAAGCTTGATCCATTCTGTAGCTGCAGCTACACTACAGTCCTACAACAGGTAACACCACAAAGAAAGCCAAACTTTCCTGTGTCCAGAGAATGACAGATATTTCCACTCCCACATCAACCATCTAAACACTGCATTAAATATAAATACCCAAACCTATTTTCCTTACTATTTTCCTTCACTACTTTATTCTTTTGCATTTATTTTCTTCCTCTGTCTTATCTTGAACTTTTGGAAAGAAAACAAAATTTCTGAAGTTGAAGCACTTTCCCACTTCTTCCAGAAGACAGTGCCAAGGCTGCAATTGATCCTTGCTTGGCACCTAAGTCAGCAGCCTCAGAGTGAGGCCTTCAACTACCAGAGTTGATCACTGTCCCCAAGCTAGTTTCTGATACAAATGGCATAGTAGAAGATGAGAATAAAAAAACCTGTGAATTAAAGCACTGGATTTTAAGACAACAAGTATATGCAGGCTTATTTCAAAATGAGCAGCAGCACACTTCAGCAACTGGATGGGGAAGGGTAGGAAAATAATTTAACAATGAGTATTCAGATGGCAGAAGTGCATTGCCCTGGCCTTGCAGCTACAGGCTGAGATGTTTTATTAATATGTAATTATGCTGATTCCCAGTCTGATAGATCAGACAAAAGAAAAACTAGAACATCACTTGCTCTGCAGCCTCTTCCTGCTAATCACAGAGCATGTCCTCGGGCTACTTTTACTTTAAAAAATTGACTGTAGTCTGAATACCTTTGTTTTACGTAAGACTACCCCTTACTTCTCTGAATCCCTAGGATTACAGGAGAAGGAAGTTGGATTGAGCAGACAAAGATAGTTTTCCTTGAGGCAGGTGATCGGGCATTGCAGTTGAACAAAGGCAAGGAAAGGTAGCCCTTCGTGCTCAACAAGACTGCAGGGCAGCACTTTGGGGTTTTTGTCTTAGGGGTTTTGTTCTGTATCATTGCTGCTCCTCTGCTTCTGGGACTGGCTTCTTCAGAGGCAATTTCCATACAGGCACTGTAAATAGAAGTGGACATGATTTTTTGCTGTAGGGGACACAGTTCATTTGTATTTGTTTATATTACAAATCATAGGCATGCTTCCTCTCCTTTCCTGTCTTCCCATTGATCTTAGTTTTGTGCACTGTATTTGCTGTGCATTGCACAGCTGCCTGAACTTGAGTCTAGTTTCAACTCTGCGGCTGCTCAGTGTGTGCTTCCCACTGCTTGATCCTAGTAGGATTTGGTTGAACTGGTTAATGCACCTGAAGTCAACGGATGGGTCCAAAAGGTAACATAAACCTCATACATTTTCTTCATGTGCTGTCTTCTCCCTCTGCACAAAAGCATTGTGCACATGATCTCCATGTTCCTTAGCCGCATTATGTTCCGTGGGCCTACAGTCTGTGGTAAATGAGAATGACTATGAACAAAGGAATAACCCAAAAAAGCACTGGGCAAGATTGATGTTGGCCTCTTCTCATAAACACAACTTCTCAAATTCTCATGCTTCACGTAATCCATAATGTATTAAAATAGTAATCCAGGGAAAGCAAATTAAATCCAAAGCAAAAATGCTGTGTGGTTTTGGTTGTGTTTGGCTTTTTGTTTTTGTTTGATTTTTTTGGTTGGTAGGTAGGTTGGTTTTTTGTTTCGTTTTTTTTTTTGTCTTGAGGAGAGAACAAATTGAATGCACAAAACTATTTTACTTTTTCTTATCAACCAGAAGGAACCCCCAAACTGACTAGGTTTCCATTTTGAGCAAGAAATGCCCACATTTCCTTGTTAGTTTTTTACAATGTTTCTGGAAAGAGTAGGCCAATTTTCTCTACTTTTATTGCCCAACGAAGGATGACGGGCGCACAGGAAAGGGCACAAGTTTTTGTGATTGACCATTTGTGTGTCATTTTACTTACACAACAAAACCAAGAAATGCAGAAACACTGAAAAGCAGTACAGTATTGACAAGAATAGCTGGACCTCCGTTTGCTCAGTTCCTTTACAGGATGTAAGTGTTACCTGTGTTTGCCCATGAGACCTGGACAAGTCAATTTACTGCTATTTTTAGAGTCCCCATGACTCTTTTCAAGAGTCATGACACAAAACCCCTTTAAAGATCATGCTTTCCTTTTGCACAAAACACTAGCGCACTGAAGGAAGACTCCAGTCTTTCCCTTAAAGCTGCTAGACAGCAGAGGAGAAAAAGATCCCTGCAGAGTGCTGTGAGCTGTACCCTACACTCATTAGTGACTTCATCCTGTGAGCTGCCTTCTCTGGCCCACATCCAGGAAAACACGAAGTGTACATTTAATTTTCAGCATGTGTGGAGAGTCATTAACTGCAAGCACATTCTTATATGCTTTCCTCATTGCTTCTTTTCATTCTATTATAGAATATAAAAGGCAGCAGGGGCTTTTAAGGGCTGAGAATGTTTTGGAGGGACCTAAATGAAAGAACTAAAACCTCCTCACTGTATATAAGAATAGCAATATTCTCCTGATTGACTTGATATTCCTGCATGGAATACTGTACTGTGAGTAAACTTTGTCAGGCAAACTTCTGTTTGCATGCATGTTGATTCATGCTACTAAACTGGGCAGTAGGCTAAGAAAAAAAAAACTAACTGGCAAATGATACAGAGCATTCTCGTTTTGGCCAGATTATGTAGCTATCCTGCACCAGTAAAGGCACTATTTTTTTCTTAAATTGTAGCAGTGATATAGTAATACTGTCTAGTCTAATTTATCTCCTGACATGTACATGGCTGCTTCCAGGCATACATCTCCCTTGTGCCCCCTTGGACAAGGATCTGTCAGGAGGGAAAACCCATCCTGAGATGGAATTGCTCGTTTTGAGAGCTTTGTCTGCAACAGTACTGAGGAACTCTGCAGATGTCATTTCCCACCCTGTGTCTCTTCCTGCAAGTTACCCTGAGGTATGTCATGTGGGGAGATGTGCAAAGTGAACTTCTGGCTCCAATAAAGTCACAAAAGACAGGCGGAATTATATTTTATCCCATTTTCATGCTTTCTTTAGTGTCACTATGAAATGACAGTCTCTCCTTCATATTCCTCCTTCTCAAGCTAGTACAAGTACATTATTATGTCTACTTCACCTGTGAAGAGCAGACACAGGCTAGTCCCATGGCCAAACACCAATGTGATGGTAGAAGAAAAGTTTTAAATTAAGCAGGAGTGGAGTGGTGGGCTTGTCCCCAAACCATTAGACAGTGTCATTTCTTTCGGCATCAGACAGAGCCTTGCTAAAGACAAGCTGCACAGGTGGCACGGGCTCATGTCCAGTTACACGAGCTGTCTGACCTCTCTGCTGCAAACCTTCTGCAGGCACCGCTGGTGAGGACTGCCCAACTCCCAGTAGCTTTGCTTGGAGTGCTTGGAAGCCTAGGGAGCTGTCACATAACTGTGCTCATGCTGGCAGCTTCTGGGCATGGGAAAGGCTTCAGCAGCAGGGCAGGTGTGCTCCAGGACTGGTCGCTCCGGAGAAGCTGGTCTATCATACTCACCATCAGTCCTCTTTGAGCACTGCAATGCATGGCAAGTTTAAATTAAATCATCTGCTAACATTCCCCCCCAAAAATGAATTTAGATCTGGGAATGTGGAAAATATTTCAATGTAGAGCTAAATTTTGATTTGTTACCCACTATCAGAAAATATCCATGTATTGCAGAAAAATAAATACATGAGCGTAAAATTCAAGCTCAGATTCTGAAGTTCCACAAACAATCAGACTTTTCTTTAACCAACATTATTTGTCTTATACATGGCATTTATATATTTCAAAGTAGACTCTTTTGTAGAGTTCAGTAAATAAAATCCCATTGCACTGATTGGAAAACAGCATGGTGATACACTGTATGTGCCAGATATCCTTTGAAAGTTCTCTGGAGAAAAGAATACACACAGGCACTGAGACTTATTAAAATCTGAGTCGTTTTTGAAGAAGCCAGCTTTACTAATGAGACAGCCTGAAACCAGAGACTGTCCATTCCAGCATATGTGCATCATATGAAAGCCAGTAATTTTTTATTATCTCAGTATTACCAGAAATGATATTAAGCTGAAACACAGCTCCAACTAACAAAAGCTTCAAGTACGTACTGGGACCTTTTAAAGATAGAACAATAAGCCAGCTTTATTACACTGATTATTGATAATATGAGGGTTGTATTGGTATTTAGTCATAACTACATAAAATTATTGTTTTTCTGCCATAATCATTGGCTACACAATTACAAGGGACCAATAATAAGTTTGCAAGTAATTACTGACAAAGCTTTCTTTTGTTGTACATAAATGTAGTAAAAGCCTCAGGCTANAAAAAAAAAAAAAAGGTATATACACAAAGGAAAGGCTGTACAAGTCCTACAGAAAAAAAGTGACCTCAAGAAATATCCTAGGTTTCTACCTCAGAAACCTGCTTTAACATTGAGGTCATTGCAAGAGGAATAAAACTAAAAACACTGTTTCTGTATTGACACAAGGCTAGAGAGAGTTTCTTTTGAAATGAGTACCCTACTTAGAGAATCATAATTCAATGGCAATATTTTCTGAGTCACTCTACTGATTTGGTGAGACTTTGGTTTCCCATGTTTCCACACTGTCACTTTACACAGGTTGCAGCCAACTGTACTCAACCTCTGCTCCAAATCACTGGTAGGCAAATCTGAACCAATTCAGCTGATTTTATAGGTTATTCTATTGATTTTACAGGTTTCACACTGAATTTTCCCAGTGATGCATAATTTGGTCAGTTTTATGTTTGTAAGACAATGTAATTAAGCATGACAGACATGTTTATCCTAGAAAATATTACTGTACTGTAAAAAAGATAGCAAATATAGTTATACCACTCCTTTAAACCTACAAACCTTTTTATCATGTCCTAAAATCTGGTTTGACTTTTTTCTGGCTTGCCCAGATGCACCACAAATTTTCTAAAAGATTTCTAGACCCCAGATGAGTTTAGAGTTATGACTGAATTGAAAAAAATTTTATTGCTACTTTTTTTTCTGGCAGAAATCTCTCATGTCTTGTCTTTGACCAACAAGCTTCTACTTTCCTTAGGATTCTGGATGAAAATGCCCCTAAATTTCTTTTCACATGGGAAACTGCTTTTGTTCTTACATCTCAGTATAGAATAGTGTCAAGTTTCCTGTGAACTCTTGAGCTATTCAGAAAAAAATAAGAACCAGCCCCAATCCAACCCCAAAATCAGTGATGCCACTGAAACTGGCTATAGTGAACTTACTTGTTATATCCTTTTATTCTGTACTCTCTGGATTTGGCTAGCACCAAAGCTTCTGAAGTGTTGTGAAGGCTAAGAAGTCTAACAAAAAATTCAAGTGAGATTTTCCATCAGTTCCTCTTTAAGTATATGGTCTTTTCATGAATACTACTGGCAAAAATGAATTAGACCAAAGGTGTGAAAACTTGCAACTTTTAGGTGCGACTCACTTGTCAACTATGGGAACCTGATTTTTCTTCACATGAGTCATAAAAATATGATTTTAAAATATTTCCTATTAATGCAAAATGCCTTAATGCTTCATGTCACACCACTAGGGTTGATAATGTGAAATGTTGTGGCATTTTTGGGTCATTCAGTTATTCTAAGTAAGGTTACAAAATGGAGATATTTTTGTGATACTTCTGATAAAGAAAACCAGAATGATTCTGATGTCTGCTGTAAGGAGAGCTCTTAACACTAACTGAATATTTAACTTTCAATTTAAATACTGTGAAGAAAATATTTCCATTCTAAACATGCACCACAGGCCTGTAGATTACAACGGATTTCTTGTCACAGAGCCATGATAGAATATAGCAAAGCCATGTTTTTCAGACTGAGTAGCTTTTCATCCTCAGTGTCTGCGCTACAGTCCCTGTCTCTGCCCAGAAAAGAAAATATAGCATAATCTATTGCAATATAATAAAATAAAGCTAGACAATATTATATGTAAGAAGGCCCAATTCTAATGTGTTTCTCTGAGCACTCACTACCGTAACTCTGCGGGCCTACAGAAAATATTGGAAGCAGTTTAACAGAAAATTTCTTTAAGAATACATTACCTACATGGGCAGAAGTGTACTAAATCATGTCCAACACAGAGACAAATACTGTGCTTGCAAAGAAGTGGAAAAAACATATTTTGAGTAAAGGAACAGTTATGGCAGATGCATCAATTTGCTGGCATAAAGCACATCTTCTCCTAAGGGTTTTCAACAGAAAAGTGCTGCCAGTCAGAGCTTGCACCCTGACATCACACCTTTCTGTACCCAAACTGACACTGTTATTATCATACACGTCTGTGAAGGTGAGTATCACAGAAGGAAAACTTTAACTTTTCACACTCTCTTAGACTCTGGTGGTTGGTGAGTAGTGCAGAATTTGCAAATGTCAAATGATGATAAAAGCACTAGATCTCAGAAACACAAAATCACATAATTGTTAGAGTTGAAAGGGACCACTGGAGATCATCCAGCCCAACCTCCTGCCCAGGCAGGGTCACCTACAGCAGGTTACGCAGGAAGTCATCCAGGTGTCTTTTGGATGTCTCTGGATAGGGAGACTCCACAAATTCCCAGGGCAGCCTGTGCCAGTGCTCTGCCACACTCAATGTAAAGAAATTCCTCCTCATGTAATGGTGCAACTTCTTGAGTTTTAGTTTTTGGCCATTGGTCGTCGTCCTGTCACTGGGCACCACTGAAAAAAGTCTGGCACCATCCTCTTGGCACCCACCTTTGAGATATTTCTATGTATTGATGAGATCTCCTCANAACTTGCTGAGGGTACATTCTATCCCTTCATCTGGGTCACTGATAAACAAGTTGAGCAAGACTGGTTCTGGTATTGATCCCAGAGAATGCCACTGACTGCAGCCTTCAGGTGGATTCTGCTCTGCTGATCACGACCCTCTGAGCTCTGCCATTCAGCCAGTTCCTGATCCACCTCACCATCCATTCCTCGAACCCACATTTCCTGAGCTTACCAGAGAGGATGTTAGGGGAGATAGTGCCAAAAGCCTTGCTGAAGTCAAAGCAGAGAACATGGAGTGCTCTCCCTTCACCAATCTGTCCTGCCATGCCAACCAGATATACAACCATGTTCAGAACTGTCTCTTTTATTTGTTTCTTTAAGCATCTATAGGTCTGGATTTTAAAATAGTGATAAATTAAACATTCACACCATTCACTGCTTTCCTGGATAAAGTCGAAGGTGGTGTGCAATGCTAAAATCAGGTCTCTTGTAGGCTCACAAATAAAAGGCTGGCCATTAGGATTGCCATTAGATTATCTGTGTGCCATTAGGATTCTGGCACACAGATAACCAGGACACGTAGCATACCCAGCCTTGCCTGTTTGCTCTCTTCAACTGGGAAAGTGCTACAGGAAGACATGTAAAAGAGTAAAAGAAGTAATAACTCACTTGTGATCTTGCACACAAATACCAGTTTGACAACCACAGGTGTCTTTAACCAAGCGTCAGTTCCGGTTCCTCAAGAGCAAAGCCTTTCCTTCAGCTGCAAAACCACCCGGAAAGCACTTGGCTTCATAACTGGCCATGAAGCAGAGCCCCTGACACATGTAGCAAAGGGACAGATGGGGAGGGTGCCAGAGCTGGCAGAGTGGCAAGGGCACAGGGCTTGAGCACCTGCACCAGCACTATGCCTGCAGGTGCAACCACTGTCCTTCATTGTAGTTGCTGCAGCAATGCTGTTCTCTGACATTCCAGCTGAGATTGGGGCCTATAATAAATTAAGAGCACACACAAAAACCCTAAAATTTAAATAGCTTTGAGGTGATAAGGACAGTAAAAAGTAGAACAGAACAGCATTTTATTCACTTGATAAGGATAGTAGAACAGAACAATATTTTACTCTTATCAAGGACAGTGGAACAGAACAGCACAGCCTTGGAGAAATAGATAAAGGATGTAACTCAGGGAAACAGAAGTCACGCAAAACACAAGCAGGGTGCCAGCTCAGCTCTGCATGGCTGACAAAGCAGAAGTTATCCAAAACAACAATATTGTGCTTACTCAAAAGCAGGGGTCAAGGAACAGCCACCTATAAAGGACACTGGACACTGAGGACAGCTCCCCCAGCAAGCTCAAGGCTGCACAGGCCACTGTCTGATATCTTAGAGAGAAACAAGAGTTATATGTTCTGAACTACATTTTAGAACCTTCCACAAATAAATAGGAGTCTTAATTAGGATGGTAATTTGTACTAAATAACNCCTTTCCTTCAGCTGCAAAACCACCCGGAAAGCACTTGGCTTCATAACTGGCCATGAAGCAGAGCCCCTGACACATGTAGCAAAGGGACAGATGGGGAGGGTGCCAGAGCTGGCAGAGTGGCAAGGGCACAGGGCTTGAGCACCTGCACCAGCACTATGCCTGCAGGTGCAACCACTGTCCTTCATTGTAGTTGCTGCAGCAATGCTGTTCTCTGACATTCCAGCTGAGATTGGGGCCTATAATAAATTAAGAGCACACACAAAAACCCTAAAATTTAAATAGCTTTGAGGTGATAAGGACAGTAAAAAGTAGAACAGAACAGCATTTTATTCACTTGATAAGGATAGTAGAACAGAACAATATTTTACTCTTATCAAGGACAGTGGAACAGAACAGCACAGCCTTGGAGAAATAGATAAAGGATGTAACTCAGGGAAACAGAAGTCACGCAAAACACAAGCAGGGTGCCAGCTCAGCTCTGCATGGCTGACAAAGCAGAAGTTATCCAAAACAACAATATTGTGCTTACTCAAAAGCAGGGGTCAAGGAACAGCCACCTATAAAGGACACTGGACACTGAGGACAGCTCCCCCAGCAAGCTCAAGGCTGCACAGGCCACTGTCTGATATCTTAGAGAGAAACAAGAGTTATATGTTCTGAACTACATTTTAGAACCTTCCACAAATAAATAGGAGTCTTAATTAGGATGGTAATTTGTACTAAATAACGCAGTGCCTCCTTCAAACTTTTCAACCCTGCTTACTAGTCAAACATCTCTCTGGAACAATAAGTTGAGGGACATTTAGGGCTTGGCACCAGCTGCTGTTTTATTGAGTTTCTATTCTAAATTGCTTTGGCTTTCCACTTTCTAAAGTCCACAAAAACCCTCCACCCCCTTAAAAAAAGGCATCTGAGTGGGAGAACTTAAAATCATCGTAGATATTTTTCTACCAGTTCTGAAAGGTTTTAGAGAAGAGATTTTTGGAATAGGATTTTAATTTTTAGAAAATTTTTGAAATTTTTGTTGGTGTGGAGAAAACAAAGAGAAAGAAAATTAAGGTGAATTTGTCCCTCTTAGCTGAAATATTGCAATGGATACCAGCATTCACTAAACTAATCTTGAATAACAAATATTATTAATGTTTTATTGCTATATTTAAGTATATTAAAACATAAGTCTAGACAGCTTTGTAGCCACGATGAGTAATAATATCAGAGCTGCAGTTTTTCCTATAGAGAAAAACCCTTCAACTCTTTTTCACACACATACAAAGATACAAGATAAAACACAGGATATAATGAAATAGCTAGGAAGATGTCACTGTGGAAAAAAGACTGGGAAACACTTTGAGAAATTCTGCTGACAGCCCAGGTGAATTGAGTTTACAGATCACTTTATGGAAGCATATGATCTGAGCAGTCTAGTCTTGGATACTTTCTACTGTATCTCTAGCCCTGCAAATGAACTGGAAGGCTTGGGAATATAATTGGATGTCCTGAACATTTTTAGGAAAACCAGCATATTTGAACTGCGGTCACAGGACGTTCTAGTTCATTTGTCCAAGTAATATTTTTCTGAAGTCTGACTGAAAAATAAAAAATAACCAGAACCCACTGCAGCTCATGGCCAAATGTAGCCACTTAGAAACTTATCCATAACTATTCCATACCACCATTAATAATTTCTACATTAAATCCTGTCAATTACCAGGTATGCATAAACCACAGTACAGCTGCTGGCAGAAGTACAGGACTTGCTGGAGCTATAAAAGCAGCCTAGACACATTCAGGTAGAAAATTACCATGCCTAACCTTTCAAAAGCTGAGTGCAATCTATCCCATAGAGGAGCCTATGGAAACACTTCTAGTGCTAGACTCATAGGGGGCCCAGGGCAAGAGAGGCTTGCTTTGCCCAGATTCAGACCCTCTGCATAAGGGGCTACCTGAGCATTTTAAATGCATCCACCAATTTTGTATTCCATCTATCCCTGGATCTAATGAGTAGTTTGGATGTGCTGCTTCCTATATATTATTCTGCAAGGTATTTTTTGACCTGAGGACGAATGTTGCTTGCTCAAGGCTGGACAAAGACCCTCTTGGTTATCTCACATGCTGACTGAAGAAACTACATCCTAGAGGTTTTATAAATGTTGCAATCCTATCATTCCTTTCAATGAGGGAGATTAGATAAATACACAAGGAACATATCAGTCCAAGGGGAGGACTGGACTTTGCCAGAGATTGTGGAAGGTGCATATTTCTCATATCACCTCTTTTTGGGGAGATCATCTGGAGCCAGATCTCCCTGTTACAGCTAGGTAGAACTTGGCAGACAAGTAACCCTGAACTATCCTCTGCCTGCATCTTAAAAGAGGGATGTGTCTTATCAGCTGGAGAGGTCTTCAGAGGAGGTGATGGTGACAAATGCAAACAGCCTCCCCACAGCCTCCCTCCTCTCATCACTCTTTCTAAGTCTCTTGGGCCACTATCCAGTGCATATCTGTCTGCTGGTTAACAAATTCTAGCTGTGGTTTCAGGCTGATAAATAATTATGCTAATTAACAGGTTGAAGGAAAATGTGATGTTGTTTCTGTGGAATGTTCTGAGAGGCTGGAAACACTTAAATTAAAAACAACATGTGGTGAAATAACCAATAATTTGCTTAAGAAACCCACATCTGGTATTCCTGCTAGAAACAGGGGTTAATAGTCTGTCAGGGGCAGGCAGTGGCAGTGAGTAGCTCTAGGATAAACAAAAAAGCCTTAACGGCAGGAAATGGGCTTGTTCTCCTAGCATAAGCATTTACATTGGCTGCTAACCAGCAAGAGATGTAAAAGCAGTTGTTTAGTTTACACTTGGAAAAAAAATAGACACGGAAACAAACAGACTTCTTCATTTTGTGTATCTGTGAAAAAAAATAAAAGCCACCAAGTCTAGCTAAAAATGGTAATAATATATATGCTCCACGCTCCAGGATGGAGCCATAGACTCAGGACAAGATTCCAGTCATAAAAAGGGGGATTATTGTTTTGGATTTGTGTTTGGATTTGGATTGTATTATTGAAATAACTGTCAGATAATTACATGCATGATTTTAGGTTACTCATGTAGAAAAGGGGGAAAGGCAAGAGAAGTTGGTTAATTGATGCAGGTTGACATCCTGGGGTTGTTTTTAATATAAGAAGATTGATTGTGGTTTTTGTTTCGAGGAAGTTAGGTCCAAATATCACTTGGCAGGAGGAAAGGCTTTCCCATTTGACACCACTGTAGTCAGGAAAGGATATGGTCCACAATGTAGTAACACATGCCTGTGTTGGTGTGGCATTGCTACCACACTTACAAGCTCAAAAGAGAAAGCCACATTTTAGGATGGGATGAAATGTAAATAATGTACTCATTTGATGAGATTCATATGAAGTGCTCTGTGTGTGGCAAGCTGAATCTGTATTTATAGCAGTTGAAGAAACACACAAGATTCTCAGGATAAACTGAAGACTGTGAATAATACATTGTTGGTTCCAAATTTTGTTTTAAATAAACAGACAATGTTCTACCTTAGGTAGTTTTTCTTCTGAAATAGTGCAACTCTAGCAAAGATTGCTGCTACATCTGAGATGTGATTTTCACACAAGAAAACATGACACCTCAGCAGATGTTACCAGCTTTCTGTTGCATGTTGGACTGCTTGACATCTCAAGCTAAATTTCCTTTCAGTCACTCTCAAAGATGCATATTATCCCTTGTTAAAATAAAGTGTTATGGTCTCTTTCCAGACCAGAGAAATACGGTAAGTGCACATTACCACCATTGCATCTCAGCTGCTCTCTCTCTCTTGTTAGTGCATATTACAGCCTTGCAAATGACAGGCTTTCACAGCCTCATATTTTAGTGTCATGTCTTGTTCTATAATGACACCGTGTTTTTCCTAGTGATCCTAGCACAGCTTTGCAACTTTTCTCAAAGCAGTGAGAAAGGAGGTCTTCAGGCCACATGCTGATACCTGAGGTGGGAAGCAAAAGCAATAAAATTCCTCAAAAGTCTCATTTGTCTGACAAAGCAACAAGTATGGCTCAGCTCATGTGAATGTAGGCAGCACTAATGTAATGTTTTCTGGTCTGAGGCTGAAGTTTTCTGTACAAAAGTTGAATAAATTCTGGTGCTTTTTGAAGCTTTCTGTAAGCATCCAAGGCACTCAGCTGCAGAAAGGGTCTGTTCTCTAGCACTCTTATGAAACAGCAGATCAGAGAAGCTTGAATATTGTAAACAAGGAATGTCAGGAAGAGACCATCTCAGACAGTGGCACTTCCACTTTGTCCCCATGCTGTGCTTACACTAAGCTGAGATCACACCGCCCTCAGTGTGTAATATGTTCCCATGGGCTCATATCTACTTTGGTTGTCTTCAGATCATCACAGGAATAGTGTGAGGAGACAATAATTGAAGGCTTCCAGGAACAAAACTGAAGGTGGGAACCGTAAAATCTATGCTTGACTTTTTGTTCCTCTGTGTTCTGGTTCAGACACGTAAATACTAGTAAAACAGTCCGTTTTTGAAACCAAGACTACACCTCATTTGTGAATGTATAAATTTACAAATTCCAATAAAGACAGAGCTGCTAATGCCAGGAATTTCTGTTCACGAGAGACTAATATCCTGGATCTAAAATGGCTAGCAATAACATGAAAGAATAGGTGACAAAAATAATGTAAGTCTTAGGAATGGCAATTAGATTTTAACTGAATTCTTTTAACTTCAGTAAGCTGTTTCTTATATCAAATTCTGCTGAATTGTAGTTATCTTTTTGCCTTTTACGTGTTCCAAATCAGAGCACATCCATCATATTTTTGCTCATAGGAAAATTTTGTGATGAAAAGGACAAGAAAAAAAAGGAAAATGAACAGGAAAGACATGGAAAATGAGCATTAGCATGGAAGCAGACATCAATCATTAAAAATGTAAATCTTGCTGCACATTTTTCAGTGAAAGCGTTACTCAAGGAATACAATCATTCACCACAAAAAAAAATCACTCACCAAATAGCTGTACCTGTCTTTATTTTGTATAGTACTTCCATTTACCATCAAATTGCCACCAAAATGGTTAGTCTAGTGCAATTTGGTGGGAGGTTTGTATAATTTAATATAATTTATGCATAACTTGGATGAATTATGAGTTAACTAAACCATGAAACAAGCAGCCCCAATGCTCAAGATTGCATTATAGAAGGGAAGCAAGAACAGTCCTCACGCTTCACTATGGCTCTCTAGGGACAGGGCCACAAGGACAGTCGCAGTGAGGCAAGGCCAGCCTCTCTTTTCTCCTGTAATCCATGTGCGGGGGTGTTTTATTTAGGCTGGCATGCAGTGGAGGTAGGAAGCAGCAAGGGAGGATTCACCACCAGTCTGTGGCACCCTAAAGCTCGCAGAGTCTACAGTCAGGCCCTGGGCATCTGACTGCTGACGGCACCCACTCCTCTCACCACTCCTAGAAGGAAACTCAGTTTCAACATATGATCAGGGATCTAGGCTTGGGAGCTAAAATGAAGCCCTACAAATGTTTTTTCTTCCCTCTCAAAATTTCCCAGACTGCCACCAGTATTCAGATCTAAACACGGGATTTTCATATTTATTACAGTTTATTCAAAACTCTGCAGACTTTTAAAATACCTGAACAAAACCAAAGCAAACAAAACAAAGAAATAAACCTTTCTTCTCAACTCTAAACATTACTATGAACTTGATTTTCACAACTGATTTATGACGGGCTTGCATGAATAGAGCTTAGTAAGCTTCCCATGCAGTACCAAAACAAACTTTTACTCTGTAATGCATTGTCTTGGAGCATTTGATAAAACTGATAAGAATATCTGTTATTGATTCTCTTTTTCTCAGAAGCGGAATTTCTGTGATTGAAGCAAAAGTGGCAGGAAAATCAATCTTATGGTGTGGCCTGGGGAAGCTGTTCGTAGAAGAATAAGTATGTTTTCCTAGCAGATGATGTGGAGAGCAATCAAATACCTCATGTATCTTTAGACTGCATCTTCCAAACATAGGGCCCACTTTTTGCTCTTACAAGAGAAATTGTTTTAAACTGGGTAATAAGAGATCAAACACTCTTCTAGTATTTTGACAATAACCAAGAACGACCATTTGGGGTGGTTTTTATTTGCATTAATATCCAGTCTTTTTAAATGGTCTTGGCATGCTCTTGGCCTCAGGAACTTCCTGTGATAATCAGCACCAGAACTGAATCATGCACTGCTGTCAAAAGGTATTTCTTGAACCAATATTACTTTGCCAGTTTGTTTTAAGATCATTAAATATTCTTTTTTTTTCTAATGCCCCTGCATTTATTTATAATTACAAAGATCTCATAATTATAAGAGTAAAAATTAAAGTGCATTTGTGAAAGAATAACGTTTGAGTTGTGGTTTATACAAAAACCTAATTGCAGAAGTAATTACTCAGTCCGGAACAAAATGCCAGCATGTACTTGAGTACACATAGACATACATAAAAATATTTGAGTGGGAATATCACTGGGAGGTTTCTTGACCATGGGTTTCATGATAAGTTATTTTGCTGCGTATCAGTATCTACACGGGTGTGAAGTGAGCAACTGCATCTATTTTACATGCAAAGTTATGAGCACAATTTAAAACAGAAAGCTTATTTTCAAAAGACGCAAAGCTGCTTGTGCCTATGCCTTTATGCAATGAGAACTCCCAGCAGTAATCAGAGTAAGTGATGTGTTTCTGAATAACCCATGTGTGTAGACAAATATTCCCAGTGATCATTTTAAAAAGACCATTTAACTGGCTTAACAAATGGAATGATGATTTAATGCTTTCAGTACAGCAAGTTTGCGTATTCCAGTGAGATCTAAAGCTCTGTAGCTTTACCTAGAAGCCCTAAGGCTGGGGTACATTGGCAGCTCCGTTTCACCGACCATTGGGCCTTCTCAGTGTTTTGGTGGGAAAGTAATTTGAGCTACTTCCTTCCTTTTGTGCATTTTGAAGCTTAAAAGAGTTATTCCCCATGCACAATTGCTGTTAACATTAACATGGATGACACACACATCTAACAAGGGAAACCAGACACCTTACCTTACTCCTTGCATTTGCAGTTTAGGGCTTGTGCAAATTGCTTTTCTCTATAAGGCTGGATTTTTAAATACCTAATACTTTCAATAACCTTTTCAAAAATGGTATTTTCACTAATATTGGGCCATGTCATTGTTGGAAGTTAGGGTGTTTTCTTTTGTTTCTTTTCTCTTAGGGAATCTTCTCCCATTTTGTTGCTAAGAAACCAGAATGACTGCTACTTAGGAGTGACAAAAGAATTTGCCAGCTCAGGGGAGGAGGGCACCTGGCTGCACTTCTCTTATCTGAGTGTTTCCTCTTGGAGGGGCAGAGATACCAAGAGAATTGGGCTGGGGAAAGGGGTCTGGGACAGCTCGTAGCTCTCTTGCTAGGAGGACTTCTGAAAACGATGATCAAGCTGCGGCTTGGGATAGGAATTTGCTGCTCCCACCAGAGCCCAGCCCCGGAGGTTTGTGAAGGACGCCCCGTCTCCATCCCGCCCCCCTCAATGGCCGGAGCCGCCATTGCCGTGAGGGAGACGCGGCCGCGCTCGCGTCACAGCGCCCCCTGCCGGCGGGAGGGAATCACCGCCCCCGCCCCGCCCGCCGGGAGCCGCAGCGCCCCCTGCCGGCTGCGCCCGTAACCGCAGCCGCGGGGAAAGAAAGGGCGGCAGGAGCGGGAAGAGAGAGACTGCCTTGGGTGTGCTCTTCTGGGCTGGTGGTGCTCTTTGTCTGCCTTGTTACATACACACACACACCCGTAAAGAACTGGTACTCCTTTCCCATGTGTTTCCCAAAAGACCCTTGATCTCCAAGTTATAACAGTTTGGAGGAAAGGGGGTAGTATTCTCCATTCC
>VZTZ01021777.1:153814-218412 GCA_013400955.1 Drymodes brunneopygia | reverse complement strand
GGGGACAACCAATGAACCATCAAGGAACATAGAACATTCTAGGAAGGGAGAATGTTGGACAGGAGAGTGACAAGGCATTGGGCTAACTGCCCCCTGAGAACCCACCCCATCCCGGGGCCTACCACTCCATGCCCCACCCCAGGGGGACCCTTTTACTCCCTGGGTCTCCTCCACCAGGGTCCTTTTTGGGGGGTGGGATTCTCCTGATATCCAGTGGCCGATTCCCTGCTCTGGGGCTCTACCTGAGCCTTAGGGGGTGCTTCTATAGCCACCACAGTGTCTGATTTTACTTGTGACTGTAAAGACAGTCCAGATTTTTTAAACAGATTTAGTAAACTACAATTTTTACATCCAAGACTGAACTGAATCCTCTGATTAATTGCTTGAGATGAATATGCTCAGTACTTTGTCTTACTAGATCTAGCATTCTGTCTCAGTGATCATCTGCCCTTCCAAATATTTGTATATTAATTCCAATATAAACATTCAGTATAGGATCTGTCTCACCAGTAGCTGTGTATCTGCATCTTTCTCTAGAGGGGGACTAATATATATGAGATAGTCATCTTAATTTGTAGCTTACAATAGGCATCTAATTAGTGCAGTATTTAGAATTTGATATTCATATGAGTTTGTCGTGGTTGATTCCCGAAAAGATTTATTTTCAAATCATGGAAAAGTTTCCCCACATAACTTTCGCATATGTCTTTCCTCAAGATTTCAAAAATGAGACAGTTGATTCTCAACTGTTCTGATCTCGAAACCAAGAAATTCTAAGCAAATGTCACAGTAAGAAAACTGTAAATTAGTCAGAAGAAATGTTATTCCTACTTAATTAGCTGCTTCCATATACAAGTGCCCTGATTTCAGCTGGGATAGAGTTCATTTCTTTAGTAGCTGCTACAGTGTTGAGTTTCGGATTCAGTATGAGAGTAATGTTGATAACACGTCGGTGTTTTGGTTGTTGCTAAATGGTGTTTACCATAAATCAAGGACTTCTTTTGTGTTTAATGCTCTGCCAGTGAGGAGGTACACAAAAAAAAACCTGGGAAGGAGCATAACCAGGACAGGTGACCCAAACTGGCCAAAGGGATATCCCACACCATACAATGTCTTGGCCAGTTAAAACTGGGGGAGTTACCCAGAAGGGGTCTGATTAGGATGCAGGGACAGGCTCTGGAATTGGTCACAAGGCGGTGAGCAATTGAATTGTGCATCACTTGTTTTTCCTGTATTTCCTTGTTTTTGTTTGTGTGGAGTTTTTCCCCTTTTGCTATCATTATTATTATTTACTCTTATTGCTTTATTTAATTTTTGTTTCAATTCTTAAACTGTTTTTTTATCTCAACCTAATGTTTTACTTTTTATTTTCCTCTCCATTCCACCAGAATGGAGGAGGTGAACGAGTGATTGTATGGTGTTTAGTTGCCAGCTGGGCTTATACCATGACAAGAAGTTGGGCATCTAGTACAATCCCTTCAAGAAAATTTTATCTATTTTTACAGAGAGAAGATAGGCATTTCCAAAGTGGGAGACAACTTGGTAAACTACCTTGCAATTTTTAGACAGTGAGATTTAATGAGACAAATCCAAAATGGGTAAAGGATAATTCACATATGCATACTGGTCAACTTGCCTATACTGAAGTTCTGATTTGTATTCGCTGTTATCTTGGGAAAAGCATTTCATCTATGAAGGCTGTTTACCTCTGTAAAACAGGAACATGGTGCTTTTCTGTTTTGGAACCCAAGTATAAAGAGCAGTTGCTAAGTTTATGATGCCATTAGCAGAGCACGAAAGGTATTTGGCTGATAAAAGATAATTTGGCTAAAGTTATAAAAAATAATTAAGGTTTTTCCACTCAACAACAACCATTTAGTTGATAGTCACTGAGGAGGAATATGTTTATCTCGGCTTCCTCCCTAATAAGTAAAAAGAGATAGTCCTCCCTAGATGTCGATATATTTAACACTGAATTGCTTTTTAAGTCTTTTTTCCACTTTCAACTAACTACAGAGAGTTCATGATGGATAGAATCCCAAATTATGTGTTTTGAATAGGTGGCTACAATTAAGGAGAATGAAACACGGTCAGAGAAAAAAGTCTAAGGAATAGAAATATGCCTGCCAATATTTTTCTATAGTAAATATATTTATCAATGAAGTTCATGACAGGGAGCCATCAAGATGTGATCAATTGGATTTTCATATTAAAATAACATTCAGATGTTTTTATTTATAGGAGACATTTATGAAGACATTTTCATCTTTCTGGCTTCGGGAATTTTGAGGAAAATAGTATATAATTAGTATATACATATACAACTGTCTATACATGTATATATAGAAATATGTACATACATTATTTTGTATTGGTTTTTATATTCAATTTGAAGATTATAAGCACATCCTGCAGGAAAAGCTAGGTGGTGTAAGACAACTTGTCAGTAAGATACAAACTAATGACAGGTGACTATTTTCCTCAGGACTGTCTTCCTTCAACCTGATTTAATTTTAGCAATATTAATTGCTGCCATTTTTTCCAACCATCTCACACAGTTTTACTATCCCAATAGAAGCAGGAGACAGACCCTGTCCTCTACATCTGCATAACAGTTGTACTAGATCAGCAAAACATAAAGATCTTATTCATCAAGTAAGATCTAAATATTCCTCAGCTATGACAAGCATGTAGAATCAGCAAATACACTTCAAAGAAAATGTAGATGTTAAAGAGGAAAGAGTGAGCATAAATTCTTTTACAAAGTCCTTTAAAGACTACAAAGCCTGTCACACAGTGTGAAGTGAAGCAGTTTAAATAGGTTGGCATGATAATTTATGACTTTAATTATTTTAAAACACCTGATATTGTTTTGTTTGTTTATTTGTTTGTTTTGCTTATATTGGGATGAGAGTGGCAGAATATATTGGCTGTTGAATAGATGAAAATATACATGGGTTTAGGTTTCATGGTTATGTTACATATTCAGTACCACAGGCACCAACACCAAGTCACGTATAAACGGTATTTCTGCAGCTCTTCCACTATATTCAAATAATAAAAAATATTGCCTTTACATAGGGCTGGAATGCAGCCATTCTTCTTTTGCTTTCTGTATTAATATTCTGCCCACCAGACCAAAAAGAGAAACATTCTCTGAAAAGAATTTTTAAGTATTCCTGAAGTAAAAGCAGATCAGATGCAAGAGGAGAAAAGAAGTCACTACTCTTTGCACTGCTGTAGTTTATCTAGAATCCCCAAAGTACAAATACTTGTGTAAATCCCTTTGGCAGAGAAGGCGATTGACATTTTCCATAATCTGCCGAGTCCTCAAACCACTGACCTAAAGGACTGCAGACAAACACTGCTATCATAAAATCACCATTATCTGTTTTTTTAAAAGTTTGCTTTATTTATTATTCTTTTTCTCCAGCCAGACTAGCTGGTACACTTTTCCTACTTTTAAACACACATTCAGAAAATTTTAACACAGAAAAAAATGCATGCCACTATATACCTATAAGAACTACACAACTCAGAAAAAAAATCATCTTTTGGGAAGGGATGGAAAATTCCTTAAGCCCTCAAACTGTAACTCCAGCGTAAGCCTGACCTTAATATTCATGGCTAAATGTATACACAGATGGAGTAAAGGGATGTTAGCTGCACTCTGTAAATTCTCTGCAGAATTGTCTTATGTCTTTTTTTTTTTTATTAATTTAATAATATTATGATGCTCTTATTCTCAGTCTAATAATTATTGGTCCATCTGATAGTTCTGCTTGTGTGTCTATGTTGATTTTTAGGCAGTTACTTTATAGATTAGCATCTGATCTTGTGAAGTTGGCCATATCTACCCATCTGTATGTTTCTTACAACTACCATGGGCTTTTTGTCAGAATAAGGTTTATTGGACTTTTATAGAGTAGAACTAAAATTCATTTAATTCTCTTTAACTCTGTGGGCCAAATCAGGAAGCAATTAACTGACTAAACTAAGAATTTTAAAATATCATTCATTTACCTAGAATATGTATCAGCAAAGGATTATTAGCTTAAAATAAATGCATTCATTTGATCACTTGGAAAAAAGTAATACAACCTTTTTATCCTTTAGTGGGAAATTACAGCATGATAACATAATTTAGATTAATTTTTTCTTCATATTATTTACAGTCAATATAGAAACAAGGAGTGAGACAGTTTCTATTAAGAACTTTGAAATTTTGAAGGTAGTTCAAAGTTTCTTGATGGTGAAATTGTTCTTCAGAAGCAAGTGATCTTCACAGAAATTCTGTATTGTTCTCAAAAACATGCTCAAAAACTACTACAAAAAATTAAAATTATTCATTCTGTAGTTAGGTACAGCAATCATGAAGCCTTGTAAATGAGGAAAATACAAATTATTCTTTCAGCTCTGTAAACTAAAAAGACAAAATTAGTTTTATTTCCTCAATGTATCAAAAATGTATCATACAAGGAAATGTTTCTACAGAAAGTGAAAATTACTGGATTATCACCATAGACAGTTTGTTTCATTTTATTTTTCACTGATGTTCAAATTTTTATAGTACATGAATAAATTAAACAAGTAAAAAAAAAAAAAAAAAAGAAAAATTGAGGTGACACAGGCAGAATAGTTTGTTACATACTAAAAAAAAGTGCCCAGTAGGGACAGTCTGCGCTGCTTGATAAAATAATCCAAGGTAGCTTTATGCTGTCTTTACACCCTTTCTCAGGACAATAGTTTCTGTATAAAAGAATGAATTCTGATTGTGTTTCCAGGAAAGAATGTTCAGTCATTCCTGCCTTTTCATTATGATCAAAATTTCACCATACACATGGGGAAAGAGAGACTAGTAAGATTTTACTGGGAACAATTGTTTCTTTTGTGTTGAACACATGCAGCTTATCAATATCTGCTTTGTAGATTTGGCATGTCTTTTCGTGCATATTATCAATATACGTCAATATTTTCCATGTCTACCTCAAAACAAGATGATTAAAGGAAAATAAACACACACACATAGATTTATACGAATACAAATATTAGTATTAATGTATGTAGACAGATGAGTAGGCTCTGACCTGGTATTTACTAACTGAACAGAACACAAAAAATGTAACAATGTGAGCATAGCATGACAAAGCTAAACATAACAAATTAGAAAACAATAACCTGATAAAACTTTCAGATAGCACTGTGAGAAATGGCAGGACTAGCCAGTGTGTGGGAATAGCCTACGAAAGATCCAGAGTCTGAGTTTCTGAATGAGTTGAGGACCTAGGATCCAGGGTGGATCACACAGGTGTTAGGTGAACATAAAACCTGTGTTAATATTCAGCAGATCTGTGAATGTGGGTATGACTGCGGGTTAAGGAGTAAGGGTGTCTATCTGTCAACAAGTCTGTCTTCAGTCCTGATCAACAGGAGGCAAGGAACTTGATTTAGTGTTGTCTGTGTTCATGTGAGTACTGCATTAAAGGCACTGGACTGTGTTGGTTTCTGTGTGTGTATGCAGTTGTGTGTGCATACAGACACACACATACATCTTTGTAGAGCACCTATTTACTGTCTGGGTCTACTGATGGAAACATTAAGAGAGTGTGATTTCCTGGAGAATGAGAGTGGACCAAATTGAGCTCTAGTGCATTGGGAATGAGGAATTCCCAGTGTCCTGAGGACCATCAGGTTCAGTTTCTTTAGCAGTGAGAAGCATGGGAAAATGTAATATAAGCACTTTGGCAGTTGTATTCTACACTTGTGTTTGTCTTGCTGAGGTTTTGTGTGATGTATTGCTGCTTATAAAACACTGAAAATCAAACAAGAACCTTTACTGAGCAGCTCTGATATGCTGTTTGCATTTCCTGCATTTCTCCTGCTGTGTGCTCCAGGCTGCTTCTCTGGTGAAATTCTGTGTCAGTGTGAAGAAACATATTAGATATACATGTGAAATTCAAGCACAATTCCAGGAGAAAAAAAATACAGTCTTAGCTGATTGTAATGCTTAGGCACCCAGCCGCTGAAACAGACAGGTATTGAGTATGAAATATTTTCTTCTCTCTTCAATGTATGAGGACAATTGATGCTTCAGATTTAAGACCAGAACAGACTGAATGCTGAACAGAGACCTGCCCTTATCATGTAGGTACATACTGCCAGGTAATTACAAATGCTGAGGTCAGAGATATGTTTTAAATTGCTTGTTTAACTGTGTTGTATGACAGTAGGTCTGACAACAGAGAAACTATGGACCCGAAGTCTCTCTGAAAGGTAAATGCTTACAATCTTTCCTCTATATATGAATTGGTGTGCTTTTGCAATTTTTTTTTTGAAATTTACCCAAGTAGAAAGGAGTTAATGAAATGCTTGTCCTTCTTTTAATACTATTGGACCATGAATGAAATACGCATCTGAAAATTCTTGTTTCATTACCTCTCTGGCCAAAATGATAGTCAACCTGGCTCTAGAAATTCAACAGTTGTTTTGGTATATAATGTGCTATAAATATTTGCTATGTAGAGACATTTGCTATGTCTCATTGCAACTCTAATATTATGATTACAGGAACCTAAGGGACAGGGTGAAGGGAATGAAAGGTGAGAGGTTGTAGCTTTCCATCCTCAAGGTAAATGGCAAAGCCTAAGTCCTGTCTCCTGCGTGTGTATCTGAACATATGAAGCATAAGAAAAAGAGGGAATTAACAAACTACATGCAGTCACAGAACCACAATATGGTTATGATGCAAGACACATGGTGGAGCAGCTTCAATGACTGAAGTGCTGGATGGATTCAAGCTCTTCCAAAAGCGTAACAGAGAGAGGAGACAAAGTTTTGCACCCTATGTAGAGTAACTTGAGTGTACATTTATATTTCCAAGGGATGACTGAGAATTTATGGGTCAGGGTCAGGGTATTGGGTTTGCATGGCCAAGATTTGGTAGTGGAGTGGGGAGTGGCTACAGGATGGCTTCTGTAAGGGGCTGCCAGAAGCTTCCTCCATGTCTGTCAGAGCCAATGGGAGAATTCAGTGAAAGCCCTGTTAGAGTGGAAGTAAACACAGTTCCTCTACTGCTCACAGTCAGTCATTTCACTGTAGAAGCCAAACATGTTGGTTATACATATTGGTAAACTCCCCAGGAATTCCTTAGGGTATTCCTTATAATTTTTTGTCCTTCTCACCAAAATAACAATAGATCTCAAAGGAGATCTCAAAATTCTTAACATTGGAAAGCTACCACTCAGAATGAGAACTCTGAGCCTGGAGTGCTCTGCTGTGAACACAATGGTGGCAGGCATATAAATCCACATCTTTAATATTCCACTTGCAAGGACAAAGGACAATAAGAAAGTAAACTTTTTTTCTCTTTTCTTTTCCTTTTCTTTTCTTTTCTTTTCTTTTCTTTTCTTTTCTTTTCTTTTCTTTTCTTTTCTTTTCTTTTCTTTTCTTTTCTTTTCTTTTCTTTTCTTTTCTTTCCTTTCCTTTTCTTTTCTTTTCTTTTCTTTTCTTTTCTTTTCTTTTCTTTTCTTTTCTTTTCTCTTTTCTTTTCTTTTCTTTTCTTTTTTCTTTTCTCTTCTTTTCTTTCTTTTCTTTTTCTTTCTTTCTTTGCTTTCCATTTTTCTTTGACTCTCAGTTTTAGATGGTATATGACATCTGAATATGTTTTCTGATTTGCAGACTGAGAAACTCTCTTTAAGGAAGACAGAATTTTTACCAAAATATAAGAGCAACTTACGGGGAAATGCAGGGGTTAGCAGGCTTTACTATTAATAACAACCTGGACATTGTGCTTGAATCTTAATGGTGATTAAGATCATTTTAGCTTCTCATAGTGGTCTAAATGTATGTATAAATTAATAGGAAACTTGGATTATAGTCTGAGTTCTGGACTCTTTTTACCACTAAGGAAGTGGCTAAATTGTTCCTTGTGATGTGAATTTATTGGTAAATATATCTCTTCCCAGAACAAAAAACGGTCATTTAAAAATAGCAACTCTTTGTTGAAAGGCTTTTAAAAGGTCTATATGTTTGGCTTAATTGCATCTTTAAAATGACTGAAATAATCCTCCCAACCATCCCTTCCTATTATCTAGGATTATGAATAAACCTTTAAACAAATTTACAATCTCTTATAGGCCTGATTCTCAGCTAGTATAAATTAGCATATATTCACTGAAATGTGTAAATTGGCAAACCTCTGGTGCTAGTAAAGCTATATTGATCTAAGTCAACTAGAAACTCCCCAATATTCCACTGAAAATTCTTCAATAGTTTGTTGGAAATACTGTCTGTGTTACTTCCAGGATGGATTATGGGAATATAAATGTGTTTCCCCGTGGAGGCAAAAATGGTTGACTTTTCCTGTCTCAGTAGAACTTTAATAAATTAGCTGATTTCCATATGGCTTTCTTATACATAATTTCAAAGTGCTAAGTGTGTTATCTTTAAGTCTATTTACACAATAGACAATAACAGGCATAATTGTAAAACAAAGTTATTTTATTTGATTAACAATGATTAAAAATAATCTAGTTATATTTACTTAGCTCTGTGAAGATTCTTTTTGTGTGAGCATGAATGATGCTTAAACACCTTAAAAATAAACTGAGACTAGGTATTTTGCTTTTTTAATGCTTCTAACACTCAAGATGTGTGTCAGTGTCAGGTTAATTTCTTGCACTTTCAGTTATACTGTACTGTACTGGTACTTCTTACTGTTTTCTTTTTCATTTTTCTTTTTTTTTCTTTTTCTTTTTAAGAGAGTTTCATGTTGTGTGTAAAAGTTTAACAGGCTAAACCTACTTCATGTCCATAAGACATACCAACATCCTTTTCAGCAACACCATGGCCATTAGGAAGACCAGAACTGTACTTTTTGTTAGCACAAGCAATATCAGAGAACTTGCATCTTGCTAAGAATATGCACAGATTAAGGACAAAAGTAGCACTCTTGAATTACATTAGTCAAGAATTTTTTCACTAGAAATCCAGATTATATTTAATATATCTAATATTAATCATGGCTCATGTGGGCCATATTTTTTGATAGCACCATAGATAAAGCAAATTTATTTCAGTATTTATGTCATTTCACTTTTCTGCACTATAATTTCAATATATTTTGAACAAATAGACTTTTAAAAGATACTTTTAAAAGTACTTTGATGGACAAGAATGAAAATTGTTACATAAAAACTTACTTTGCTTTTTATAGAATCTATCCTATCAAGGTCTTCATTTATTGTGAATAAGAGATTTAGAAAAACAAATATGTTGCTACCTACTTATAAAACATTTGGTAGCTGTCAGAAAAATTCAAGAAATTAGACTCTACCAAAAAAGAACTAAAATATGAGTGTTTATTTAAAGACATTTTCAGAAGAGATTGCAAAACTACAGTAGTTTCCTAAGTTACGAGCAGTGTGGGGGAAAATTACATTCTGTGGATTAGTAAGCAAAGTAAACACAGGGAAAGAATTCCCAGAATTTGTCATATTTACATAATCTTTCATATACATTTAATACATAATCTAAATAATGTCTCATTTTAATAAATTAATCGTGAGTTAGGACAAACACCTAATAATTTTTCAGTGTCCTGGCTATGTGCATTGGTTCTGGATGGGATGGAGATAATTCCTCCCACAGCAGCCTTCATGGAGCTGTGTTTTGTGCTTGTAGCCAGAAGAGGTGATAACACACCAGTGCCTTGGCTGCAGCTGAGCATCGCTGGCACAGCATCAGCACTGTCTCCCTAACCCTCCCTCTCCCCGCAAAGGCCTGGAGGCTGGAGTGAGCAAGAGGCTGGGAGGGAACACAACCAGGACAGCTGACCCAAGATGACCAAAGGCATATTCCCTACCATATGACATCATGCTCGTCAATGAAAGCTAAGAGAAAGAAGATGGGGAGGGGTATTCATTATTAGGGCATTTTTCTTACACAGCAACCACTATTCCTGGTTAAGACCTACTTCCCAGGAAGCAGCTGAACATCATCTGCTGATGGAAAGTAGATGATAATTCTTTTGGTTTTCTTTGCTTCTATGTGTTACCTTTGCTTTTACTTCTTAAATTGTCTTTGCCTCAACCCATGAGATTCTTATTTTCTTCCCCTTTCCCACGGAAGAGAAGTGCAAGAGTGGCATCAGGGCCAGCCAAGATCATTCCATCCCATTAAAGCTTTTAGCTTTCAAGTATTTGTGGAAATTAATACTTTCATATAAGTTATTTCATGTTTCAGTTTTCTTCTGGAGTTGAAAAGCAGGGAAAAGAAAAAAAATTACCTACAAGCCAATTATTCTGTTGCATGTAGAGGCAAGGCAAGGCAGAAAAATAATTAGTGGGATGTTTCAATATAAAGATCACAAAAGGGATGCCAAAGCTTCTGTTTTCAATTCTAGATGGATGATTGAGTTTTTGTAAAGAAATTATATTTCCCTTGTTATATTCTGGTTTCTCATCTTTGCTTATTATAAACTGTGAAAAACCTCCAAAATAAATTAAATATCTTCGACAATGGTTTCTTCAACAATGTCTTCCTAGTTCTGTGTCTGAAATTTCTTTCTGAACTTGTGTAATTAAATGTTGAATAGTAACACTGTCCAAGTTGATGGTTTTCTGTAAAAGATCCTGAAGATCTGCTCAAGTTTCTATGTAGTGCTATTCCACTGCATGGAAAAGTGAACCCATTCAAGTAGATCAAGGCCAGCATTATACTTGATTGTTATTTGATTGTGAGAGTTATTTTATATAAAAAGAAAAGTTTTTGCACATATTAATTGGCAGACATATTGTTTTAATGACTGAAGGTATTTTGTAGATACAGTAACTGTAGAGATTTCCACAGATATCAGTCTAGTATTATGTGGAAAATTAGAAAAAAATTAAGTAAGAATTAAAATTAATACCTTATAATTCAATCTTTAATTGCATTGAATAAATGTAACAAATTATATCTCTCAAATGTTCTAAGAAGGGCTCTCCACATATCCAAATGAATCAAATCCCAAATAAGCCTATTATCTTCAATGCACATTACAATGATAAAGCAGCATAAATCAAACAGCAGTAGTTGAGGATCATGACGATGAAGATCCAAAATATTTCAAATTAATTCTATATTGATCAACTAATTGTTTCATAGATTGGAGGCCAGACCCAAATAGGGACTTAGCTACTTCAATGCACAACCTTTTAAATATATACGATTACACAATAATAAAAGTAAATAATAATAATAATATAAAAAAGAATTATATTGTCTGGGAAAATTAAAGGGCAATGGAATTGTCTGCTCAGGGAGATGGTGGGGTCACTATCCCTGGACGTATTTTAAAAAAGACTGGACACGGCACTCAGTACCATTGTTTAGTTGATGAGGAGGTGTTAGATCACAGGTTGAACTTCATGATCTCAAAAGGTCCTTTCCAACCTAGTTAATTCCGTGATTCTCTGAAAATCTCCCAAGAAGAAACGGGATGAGCATCCTTAAAAGGATTTAATTCCTTTATAAGTCCAACAAACCTGCAAGAATACATTCGTCTGCCATTTAATAAATACATTTATGTGATGCACCTGTGAAGGAAGATAAATACAGTTGGGGCTGTGCAGCTTGGAGAAAAGAAGGTTCCAGGGTGACCTAATTGTGGCCTTCCAGAACCTAACAGGAGCCTACAAGATGGAGAGAGATTTTTTAAAAGGACTTGTAGTAAAACAAGGGGAAATGGCTTCAAAGTGAAAGAAAGTAGGTTTAGAAGAGATAGCCAGGAAAAATTCTTTACTGTCAGGTTAGTGACACACTGGAGCAGGCTGCCCAGAGAAGTTGTTGATGCCCTGTCCCTGGAAGTGTTCAAGGATCAACAACATGATCTAGTGGAAGGTACCTATGCCTATGGCAAGGCATTGGAGCTAGGTAGTCACAGATGGTTCTATGATTCTGTAAGCTTAATTCAAAGTACTGAATTCAAACTGCTTTATAACATGATAAATACTGGAATTAAAAGTGAGCATGCTTTCCTCTACACTCCTAGGGTGCCTGAAAGAGAAAAACAACTGCTTATTTGTGAATACAACTTGCTGAACAACACTGGTATTAAATTCTGAATCTGTATTGCTATAGCTAAGATCAAGGGATTCATTTTCTCTGATTTTCTGCTTTTGCTTGTTTTGGATTCAGCCCATCAAATTTCCCTTAACTTTTCATGTCTTTCCTCGTAGCTTGTTAATTTTGGGGGCTTTTTAACCTGTGCTATCCAGTTCACAGCTATTTTCACTTTCTGTGCCTTTATACTGCCTGCTTGCACAGGGGTTGTGCAAATGCATAGCAAAGTCTCCTTTGTGTTCATCATCTTCACAGACTTTGCCGCAGTGCACAGTTTATTTGGCAATACTTGTCTTTCCTTACAGACATGTGTTTTGGAGTTGGCTTCAGCAAAGTCTTTTGGAAGTGTGCTGCAGCTCTTCCACAAGGTATGTGCAAAGGGTCCTTTTCCACTCCAAGCAAAGGGGAGCATGGCGTGTGTGACACATCTGCTTGTTGGGTTCCTGGCAGGCAGTCACCCTGTGATACAGTTACACCACAAGATACCACTATTACTTTACACATCCAAACAGTAGCAAAAATAACACACATTAGAAAGCTAATTTTTTAGTGTCATAAAGTAATCATATTAGAAGGGAATATACTGTAACTTTTAAAGAGTTGTTACTGTATGTTTAGTGTATATATGGTGCCTGCTCAGCAAAGGGAGGGAAAGTGCATTCAGCGTCTGAATTCTTAAAAGATGGGGAGGGAATTAAAGAAAAAAAAAAAAGTAGGATGGAAGAATCTGAGACATCAAACTGAGTAAATGGCTGACAAACAGCCTGATCATTTTTTTTTCATCTTTGTCCTTTGTTTTCCCTCCAGATACACCACATCTGTTCATAAGCCTGACTTGTTATGTCATGTTTGATTTAGGCTGTACAGGGCAGGAATCCTCTTTGTGCTGCATCTGAGCGGTATATGACATGTTTACATGTGAAAATGAAACAGGCCAGTCGAAGAAGGGAAGTTCATCTCAGTAAGCAGAAACATAAGTGAAACACTAAAACATTTTTCTAGAAGCTGGTCTGAAGTGTGTCACCAAGCTGAAGGACATTTGCATTTTGAACGCAGGTATTTGTATGCAGCCCATGAAGAGTGTAGGACAGCCACATTGTATGAGTTTGGCAACAGTAATAACTGAACTTTTCTACCTTACCAAAATAAACATCACAAAATTTAATGTTTCAGAGCTTAAGATTTAGGTGCTTAAAGATTTAAGAGCTTAAAGCATTAAGATTTAAGTGTACTACCAATAATATAAAGTAAAATAGTATAGAACAGAACTAGTGCTGCTTCTAGAGAAATTTATTTTTGAGTTACCATGAGCTGCAAAATGAACTCTATATGGAGGGGAAAAAATGAGAGTCAAAAAGACAGAGAAAGATAGAATGCTACTATGTAGAAGTTCATTTTTAGTGAAAAGGAGAAATCCTGTATTTTCGAGAATACATATGCTCTCCACTTAATCTGTGTAAATTTTATATATTTTATGAACAATTTTCAGCTATTTTTGGCATGATAAAACTTATTCAGTTTTTAAAAATTGGGGTTTTTTTTCTTTGAAAGAATAAAGGAGTTATAAAGGTTTTTCTTTCTTTTGTTCTTATTTTTTAAATTTTTTTTCAAGGATGCCTATCTGGAAAATACACTGTATTTTTTTCGTGTTCTGAAGAGATAAGAAAAAATGGCAAACATTTATATGTTTTCATTATTTTTATTATAATATCAAACTGGTACCTGGTGGGGCAGGAAATGAAAGTCTGGCCACACCAGGGAGTCACATTCCATGGGTCCTAATTTTTGATAGCCATCAGTGTGCCAGCTGAGAGCAAAACTTTCATTCCAGAAACAAAGGGTTTTAAGGCCAAGGTCTCAAGATCAGGAGTTTCCCACTGTCCATCACTAGGACTGTTTAGCAAGCTACAAATTCATTTAGAGAGAAACTTGTTTCATTGCACATATCCTTAATCTGTCCTCCAGGTGTGGTCCATAGTTATTATGGACCTCTTGTGTGCATTAGAAGGTGTATCCCTATAAAATGTTTGATAGAACTTTATACGTAGGGATTGTTTTTTAGAACACTGTAACTTCAAAAATCTTATGTTTTATTTCACTTTTTTATTTAGGTGGGAAAAAAACATACTGTGACCAAGAGGTGTTTGTGGGAGTGGTGCTGGATGGGTAGCTGGCAGGAGAGACTCTGAGAGTTACAGGGGAGTGGGAAGTTTTTAACAGCAAAACCATGGCATGTGAGTTATAGGTTATTTCACCATTCTACTAATACTGTTGATGTTAACAAGGACAGATCTGTCAACAGTGTGCCTGAACTACTGACATTTGTCATCTCTTGTCAGCTCTCACATCTCTTTTCAGCTGAGGCTGTACTTTCGTAGAATGCCAGATTTTTGAGAAGAGCCCATTTATGATACTCATAACGCAAACACAAGGGTACAATAAAGTGCATTTCCATGAGTAATTACATCTGTCAGCAGTGGCAGTATTTATGATCCAGAATCATTAACAAGACACAGAAGCTACCAGGATTTTGCCTGTACAATCTGAATGAGTGACTGCTATTGTCAACTACTGAATGCCCTGAGGAAAGGTGGGGATGATAGTTTTCTGAGGCCCTAGTAAGAGTGGCAGTGTGCTGGTGGAAAACAAGGAAAGAAGTTGGTGTTTCCTTGATTCATACCTGCAGAACTGTTAGCCTCGAGCAACACAGCATGATTGGCTTATGCATGATTGCATTTTGAGTGTTAGTTTGATTTCTGTACACAGGCTTTCAAGGACAGAATGAAAACAGCTATTCATAAATACAGTCCCAGTTGTTCTCTTTTCTGTTGTCTGGTCTAACTGAGAGCAGAGGATCTTATGTCAAAAGAGTTGGAATTTTAGGCATGAAATTTCTATATATGTACCCTTTCAATGATGACAAAGGGAGTCTGGCTACATTATTTTCTCAAAGGTGTAATGAGCCAAAATTTTTAGAAATTATGAATACCTGTTTTATTAATATTCCATTCAGCACTGTTTATCAAACAGCAGAAATACTATCCCTTCTACAATTACTTTTTGCCTATCCATGTTTGAAATGAGAGCAATCTCCCAGATATCTATTGATAGATGATACAGATGGATGTAGATGTAGATGTAGATGTAGACGTAGACGTAGACGTAGACGTAGATGTAGATGTAGATGTAGATGTAGATGTAGATGTAGATGTAGATGTAGATGTAGACGTAGATGTAGACATAGTCAGAGACATAGATATGAAAACAAAACCCCAGAAAGTAATGCCAGGGAAGGGTGAATACTTGGGAATAAAACATCTTTTGCCTTCTCATTAATTAGGTAAGGATTCCATGAATGGTGGCTAGTATGAATTTTGTCCGCTTTTTTGGGTTTGGCTTTTTTTCAAATAAGAATACTTCAAATGTTTGAGGTACAAGTATGTACACATAATCATAATTTGTCTTCTAAAAAATGAGACCTACAGAGAAATACATTATCCTTGAATACATTTTCTGAAGACTCTGCTTTTTTTTTCCTAGTGCATAATAAGTTTATAAAAAAGAAAAATTGTTTTGGTAGATATTATTAAGGAAACTAAACTACAAAACAGCATTGAAGTAGTTAGTCAGTGAGACTTTAAGAACAGATACTGTTCCTAATGCCATACTGCAAGGGGTTGTGCTTATACATTTCACACAGCAAAAATAACACTGACTGGATCAGCAGAATAGTAATACTGTCATTTGCCCTCAGTGTCAAGCTCCCAGATCTGCAGTAGTCTCTATCAAAATCTATAGTAACACCAATGTGAATTCCTTGGACTCTGCTTTCTGTAATTTAGTAATCCATGGTCTTGGGTTCCAGCAAAATTTAGATACAGTGGTGTCAGTTGATTCAGAACGAATTACAAAGCAAATCAGATTTTTAGGGCTAAGAAGGATTTACCAAAGTAAAATCTGATAGGAATACATAACTTTTGAGATCAAAGTAATCTTCTAGTTTTTGTTATCCAACCCTACATTACAGCAAGAATTCCTTTAGCAATAGTTGACATTTGAATACATCATAAGCATTTAAGTTATAATTAAGATTTTTACAATACTTTGATTAATACTTTACTACCAGTAAATTCATAAAGGAAATCAGCTCAAAGAGGAATAATTTGGTGTGTACAGTCAGAAACAGTGACTATAACCTGATTCATTTTAAGCAAAACCTATGAAATTAGACTGACATTACCATATTTTGATTTAAATTAAGATGTCCATATACATTATATTTTGTGTTCATGGAAGTTAATTTCTGCTTAATATCATTATATTGTAAATACCAACTGAATTGGAATACATCTAGAAGAGTGGAAACAGGATTTCATTTCAGTTAATGAAGATATATTTATTTCTAAATATATTTTCAGGTCCTCAGTGGGATGGCTTGAAAGCAGGCTAAAACACAGCATGCTCGGTGACCTTTGTTCCATCTGTTCATAAAGGGCCTTGAGATACCCATAACTCAGTTTCTACCTACTGCACCCAAGAAGTTTTAAAAAGCTTTGTCCATCCTCCATTAATAATAATATTTCTTCAAGGCATGCAAAATATGTGTTTATGGCTTAAAGCTAAGCAGGCAATCTGTGACCATTCCCAGCTCATCCACAGCACTTGTAGGTCTGTTCTTGATTTCCTAAAACAAAGAATCAGTGTTTTCTTTTCCAGATGCTCCATATTTTTTTTCTTAACACCTGTGCTCGAACATAGAGTCCTGAGTCTAGTTCTGGGATCCACATTACAGGAAAGACACCTGCCTGTTAGAGCAGGCCCAAAGCAGCATAGAGACGATCAGAATGCCAAAGCACTTCTCCTATGACAACAGGCTGAGGGAGCTGGGGTTGTTCAGCCTGGAGAAAAGAAGACTCTGGGAAGACCTTATTGCAGCCTTTCAGTTCTTAAAGAGTGTTTATAAGAGAGAGAGAGAGGTCATTTAAGAGGATCTGTAGCAAAAGGACACAGGGCAATGGTTTTAAATTGAAAGAGGGTAGGCATAGATTGGCTGTGTAGATTGGCTGCATTCTTTAAAAGGAGATTGGTGTAATACTGGAAGAGTTTGCCCTGGGAGGACATTGATGTCCCGTCCCTGAAAGTGTTCAAATTTAGGCTGGATGAAGCTTTGAGCAACCTAATCTAGTGGAAAGTGTCCCTGACGTGGCCGGACGGTTGGACTGAATGATCATTGATGGTGCCTTCCAACCCAATCCACTCTATGATTCTATGAGAAATGGATAAACAGTAATTTGGAAAATAAGTACCCCACATTTGACACAGGCAGGATGAAGCACATATGCATACATAAAATTCAGAACAGAAGCAATCTAAATTAGTTCTACCATTGACTTTTTGTTGGTGTGAATCTGTGATCTCTGTTAAAAAGAAAATAAATGTGTTCTAGCTTATACTTATTACAATTTGTTTGTTTTTCTCAGAAGAAAGGGTTACATTACCTAAATGTGTTAGCAGTTCATCATCCAGCTGTGTTATATATTGTTTGAAGAAAAAAATACTGCTTTTCTTTAAGTTTTCATGATATGGATTTGTTCATGGAAAACTGATGCAGATTAGGGAGGAAAAGAGATGACATTGGTGAAGGCATATTTAGAGATCACTATTGTATATGAAAAAAGTCATCTGTAGGAGAAATATATAAATATAAACATGCAATTTGGTTTAAAAAATAAGACCTAAAAGAGGTTATTTTTACAAGAGCACCATAGAACTATTTGCACTAACATTTTGATACTGCTATAAGAGGACACTCTCTTAGACCTTCACCATTATTAAGGAAAATGAAAATCATAATTAACACTGAGAGCTCTAGTAAGCTTGTCAAGTTTTGAATCCTTAATGTGTGCGTTTAGTTCAACATGTCTGTCTCTGTTGAAACCAAGTCAGTAAATTAAAAGTCACTTTTTAATTATTTATTTTTTACTATAATTTAACACATTTACTAATTGCTTAAAATGCCTTCTGTAAAAGGACGAAAATCAGATTTCTGACCTAGCAGTCCTCTCATGTTATCATATATTTTTCTGATTTATTTGCTGGGAAATGTAATATTGATACAATTGTTCTAGCAATATTTGTGCCTTTGTAAGTAACTAGATTTATGTGTTCCCAACTTAGAGATAAAAAAATCTTTAATATTCTGATTTCAGATATTTTTGGAGAAGGAACACAAAACCAAATTCATATTTGCACTACATATTTCAGATTCTTGCCACACATAATTTTCACCTTAGAAAGAATTCAAGAGAAGACTAAAATGCCCTCAATCCTGCAAGTTCATATGTCCTATCTCACATTAAAATTCACAGTGGAAATATTACATCAAACAATACTGACAAACCGTCAGTAGATAGTAGATTTAGAGCCCCACTTCAAATATTTCAAAGGGAAATGAGACAATCTTATTTTTAAATATATCTGATTAAAAATTATATATGCAATTTATGCCAAAAATAGAATGACAGATAAAATCATGGTTTTCAGTTCATTTCTCAAAACAGTAACAGCAAAAGATATGTCAAGTACTAACTATTATTTTCCTTTCATTACCTGCCTTTCCTTTAATTTTAATCATATGGGCTTTTTTGTTTTTAATTTTCAGTCAAATTTTAACAGAATATTATGATGTTTGCATACTTTCATCCTTTTCCCTGACTCAAGTTTCTTGTTCTCCATATTTTTCTAGGAGACACCAGCATGGAGTAAAGGATTGGGTCAAATCAGAAACAACAAAGAATGAAGGCAATGCAAAAATAATTGGTTTTCTGAGGTCCAACACAGAGTGAGATTTTGTGTTAAGGAGTGAGCTGCTTTACATTTTTCTAGCAGGTATATGGGCAAGCAACATTTGAAGTTTCACTGTTCTTGTAACAGGAAATTTTTTTCCCTAAGTAAACATAAGAAATAAGAAATCCCTTGAATGTGCAATTAATATAACCACTTCTTGTGATAGTATTTAGTTTCTGTGGAACTGAACACATTTAGTTACTGAGTAAGAATGTGTAAAATTTCTTCCAATTTCAGGCACCTATCTGCAGGTATCAGCTTCCTAATGGATGTTATCTGAAGGCTTCAATACATATACCCAAATAGCATTCCTCTGCATGGTTTTATACAGGTTACAATTCTGTATTGAAATATATTAACATACATGTAGTAGAGTGAATTAAAATTAGAAAGCCAGTAAAAAATCTGCTGTGTTGGAAGGCATTTCTTGAGTTAGACTAGAAGACCCAGCAATACTGAGCAGTGATGTACAGATCAGCAAGGCTACACATTATAACCATTAATTTATTTTTTTTTCTGTTGAATCATCTCCAAAATTTTTCCCCATATAGGAACATGAATTGCTAATTGTGTTTTGTGAAAATACAAATTAACACAAAATGAGTGCAATTTTGATCTCAAGTATCTGTAGACACCAAAAATTAACCACAATACTATAAAGTAAATATCAGCATACACAAAAAGTTGTGTTGAAAAGTCAGGGAAAAATAACATCACACTATATTACTAAAGGCAATTGAGTTTAATTGCAAATATAAAATTTGTTAGTATTCATTAGAGTTCTCTTTTTTTCTGAATTTTTGTTCAATACAATAAAGTTCATGGTCTTTTCATATATTCAGTTACATGTGTTGTACAAAAAGTACATGCCTACTGTTCATTAACAAAGTAGAATAAATACTGGCAGCATTCAGAAATAGCACAAATTCAATTTTTAATTTTTTTAAAGAGTTATTTTACCTATGAAATTAAAGGAACAAATTGAACTATTCTGATTCATTTGATCAATTCCAGGTTTCCCGGCCAACACAAATTTTTGCAAGCAATGTTTAAATATATTAGAATTTTTAAGTCAAGCACTTATATAAAAACATGAAACAGTTTGTGACAGTAAATCATAGTGGAATGGTGTACAACTGAATTTGTATTCTAGAAGAACTATAACAGTTTAGTTTATTTTTCTATTTAAAAGGTAAGATATAGTAATCTAATAGTTATTATCATTTCTTTTCTCTCAGTACATGTATATTGTGTGCTACAAAGCATCGCACGAGATTTCTATTATTGCATTACATTGTTTTGGCCACAGGAAAAAAAATATATATTCAGAATAAATTATATATAAAATACTTAACATGGATTATTAATAAAATATGTGTGTGTGCTTACTTTTACCAATATGCAGAAAATCCTTTACCTGTGCAATGTTATACAAGAAAAGCATATTATTTCATATAGGCCTAAGCCCCAAATTTAACATCCAGTTTCTCCTCCTAGTGAACTAACCTTTTGTCTTGCTATGCTTGGCAGTAAACAGCCTACAGTGATTTTTCCCTTAAAAATATTCCCATCACATGTTGTACTGTCAGAGTGATTTAGTCTGCTGTTTCTGAAAATGGTTGAAGTTGTTTCCTCTTGCTGCATAAGTATTTGCGTGATGAAAGCAATCATATATTGTGCGTCTCATTAAAGGTGTTTCCTAACCTTATCACAACTTTTTAAAATAACTGACAAACTTCATACGTACATAAGTAAACTTATCTGGAAATCTCCCCAAGAGAAGCTAAAAGAAACAAATAGTATGATCAGAGTATCTCGATCTGTGAAGGATGACTCATAGGGATTGTTGTGCTCTATAGATTTGTTTCCCTGAAAGAGTAACATCAGTGAGTTATAGATTATTAACATTAGGTTATTCGTGTCAGCAAGACAATATTATTTGAGAGAATTAAAAAAAAGAGGGGTCAGAAATTTTAATTTTTCAAAAACTTTATTGTAAATGAAAAATAAAGACTATCTTTGAAGATTATATTGATATTACTGAAATCCCAGCTTTTTTGGTTTTTTGTTTGTTTTTTATTTGGGTTTTTTTGTTTGTTTTTTGCATAAAGTAATTTGTTTCTGGGGGGAAAATACAGTATCTCAGGCTATTTTAGGCTTTTTAATTTATTTTTTAATATGCCACCTGGATGAGTGGTCTATGATGTACTCTGGCATTTAAACACTGAGGAAGAAGTTAGTATCAAGTTATCAAAGCATGCATTATATTACTAAGGAATCAGGAAACCAAAAAGATAAAGTTATTAATTTTCACTTCTTTGAGACATCACAGTGCTATTTTTAAATGCAGTTTTTTTTAACAACTTGGTTTATTCTGACCTCATGTGACAAGTATGTGAAAAACTCCTAGGCATAGGATTTAGTCTATAATATATATTGAGAGGTGGACTAGATGAACTTTAAAGGTCCCTTCTAACCCAAACTATTCTATGATTCTATATAGATTTACACATTTTATACTAAGTAGGTGTGCTGGGAAATATAAGTAGATAATAGTAGTGGTAGTGGAAGGATACTTCTTCCTCATCATGAAAATCAGTCTACATTTTTCCTGTTTATAAAATCTGGGAAAAAACTTTATTTTGCTTGTGCATAACCAAACATATCTAGTAAAGCCTCCCCACAATCTATCTTTATCTATGTATGGTCAGACTTACCAGTGCTTCTAATACTGCACCTACTGCTGTAGCTGCAGAATCAATGGGCTCTCTGACAGACAGCTCAAGATGCCAAACTGTATGTACATTACCATAACAGAACAAATCAACATTTAGTTTAGCACATCTATAGATATACTGAGCTGTTCTGTTTGCTCGGGGCATGATTTTTTTTAACTCTGTAATTTGTGAGGAACCCTTTTCATCAGACTGCTGGAAGTCCCAGTGCATGGTGGATTATGCCCATATGTTGCATAAATGATTTACCCATTCACTTAGGTATTCCAGTCCTTTGGTCAAACACATTTCAGAATTTTTTTTTTTTTCAGGGAATTAGTTAAGGAGATTGTTCTAAGCAAAACTCAGCTATGTTTCTGAGGACAGGTCATTCTAGTGATCATCTTTATCCATAATATGGGAAACACAAATATTTTCTTTACAGTGTCCTTCACCTTCCTCAAATCTTGTCTCACAAAACTTTTCATCTTGAACTCCCTTGCAATGTGTTCTGTAAACACCAGAGTAGCACTACTCTGCTCAGCTGAAAAAATCCCCAAAATGTTCTTATAACATTTTAGGTACTCTGAACTGAAACACAAATCTATACATAATTTTGCCTTCTAGTTATAAAGACCTGGGGCCATATGTCCTTTCTTAGAATCACAGGATGGTTGAATTCAGCAGAAGCCTCTGGAGATCATCTAGCCCATAACCCCTGCTCAAAGGGGGCTCAGCGACAGTGAGGTGCACAGGACCTTGCACAGGCTCTCAGCTACTTGTTCCAATGCTTGACTGCTGCTGTGGGTTTGCCCTATGTGATAACTGAGCACCCACATATCTGCTCCTGCATTTTATCCTTTCTTAAAGATGCTTTCTCCAAGGCACCATCATCTTGCCTGTGTGGTTCCACTGTGCCTTATGGTTCTTTGGAGCTTTTTGGAACTGGCTGTGTCTGGCAGAGGACAGCACCTGGCCACTCTCCTCACAGGCCACTCCTGCAGCTCACCCCACGCACAAAATCTTGAAACCTACATCCAATACAAACACCATTATAGTAAGAAGTATTTGCTTATGTGTAAAAATTGGCTGTACATCTACTTTGCTCACTGCTTCTCATGCTCTCACTGGGCCCTACTAAGAAAAACCTGGCTATTTTCTTTGTTGCCTCACCATCAGATATTTGTACATATTGACAAAATCCCCTAAATGCTTAAGACTTCACTCTACCAAGCTGAAGAGTCCCAGGTCTCTCAGCCTCTCCTCATGTGACAGATATTTCAGTTCCTTCATCATCTAGGTGGTCCTTCCCTAAAGTCTCTCTAGTATGTCCATGTCTGTCCTGTACAGGAGAATTCAGAACTGGTCCCAGCACTCCAGATGGCCTCACCAGTGCAAAGCAGAGGTAGGATTATTTTCCTTGACCTGCTGGTGACACTTTTCCTGATGTAACACAGGAAGCTCTTTGTTTTCTTTCTGTCAAGGGTGCATTGCTGCTTTGTGCTCAGCTCATTTACTAGGACCTAGAAGTTCTTTTCTTCAAAGCTGCTCTCATATTTGGGCTCCCCTAGAACTCATTGAATATACCATCAAATGCTAACACTTTTCTTACTATTCTTTTCAGTGATTTATTTTAAAATCTCTTTACTCAGGTGCAATACTTTGAGTAATCCCCACTAAAAATAGTTTCAATGTTCAGATCTCTCTACTGGCCTCTCATAAACTTTGAAGCAAGTAATTAATTTAGCTTCATTTACACTGGTTTTATACTCTTGAAATCCTATTTTACACTCTGATTACCTCTCATGCCTTTTTGATTCTCTGGCAGAATCCTTGATTCTGACTTTTTGATGAAAAAATAAATTGCATCCTATGAAGGAAAAAGCATTTCACAGCAATTTTTCTTACACAAAAATATGGTTTGTGACTATTCTGTGATAACTGCAATATACAGAAATCTTAATATCTTGAAAAAGTTTCTGGCTTCTTAGAGACTCCAAAAATCATCACCTCTATGAAAATTGATTGCAAAGGGATGCTATAAATGGCCACTGACTCCAAAACCTCTGGCCCAGGACGCCTTCTGCTAGTTTTTGGAACCCATCCTCAGTGCACACTGACAGACACAGACATACAGACACACAGACACATAACAACAACAATGCTAGTCACACAGATGGCCACAAGATGCTGCCTTCAACAGCACCCACGTACAAGACTCCCACGGGACACAAGCCCAGACAACCACAGCCCCTCCTCTTTTTGGGCTGTCAGAGGCAGGAGGGCACCAGTGAAGCAATGTAGAGGCAGAAACATCACAGTCTCCAGGCTGAGAAGCAGAAATACATTTGTGAATCCCTCAAGAACTGGTCTGATACCCCTACCTGCATCCCAGCTTCTTCTGCCTCCATGCATCTTTCTTATATCACGGACCCTCAGGTCTGCATTCTTACCAGGGTCAAAGCTCAAGTTTACCTGTAATTTCCTCATAACCCATTAATTATTGTGACTTGTAAGGACTGATTCTTAGTTTTGTCTTCCTCATGTTCGTCAGTTTTATTTTTCTGTGTATTTTCTTTATGGCTTCCTCATTTTCCTTAATATCCCATTTTATATCATCTTTGATCAGATGATTTTACTGGAATAAACATTCCCACATTGCAGGTACTCTAATCAGTTAGTCTGACTGACCAGTTTCAGTTGTTGTTACTGCCTACTTATCTATTTTTGTGTCTGATTTATGACTGTGTGTTTTGTTTATGGCTTCCTCCTTTTCTTATTATCCATTTTTGCATTGAAAAGTCACAGACAAGTACCCTTGAGGGAGCAGAACATCTCTCTTCCACTTTCTGCTACAATCCATTTCAATGCCATAATTTAATGGCTGCTAGGGTCCATCAGTATTCAAAGACAGTTAGGCTATTTTTCTCAGTGACCCTGTAGCTGAGATACTTAATTCTGATTGACATTTACTCTTTTCTGTTTGCCTAGGATTATTTGTAAATATTGAAAATGTTCTTTGGATATATGTGATAGTGTAATACTAATGCTTAAAGTCTACAGATTTAGGTATGGAATCTACAACAAAAGGACAAAATTTTTCAATGTAAATCAAGGATCAGAAAGTTAATTTCAATAAATTTATTGCTGTGTTTGTTTTTTTCAAGACATAATGTGATATGTTAGCTTGTTCCATTTACTCTATCTACCAAATACAATTATAATGTTTTTCTGCTGAAGTGCATTGAAGCATCCCAATGATTATCTTCTCAAACAATTCTTGAAATGCTTGTAATAATACTTGTTATTTCATTTACCACTATTCTGCAAGATACCAACATTTTTAGTCACATAGTATTTGTAGAAGAAATACAATTTAGACTTTCTTCAAGAACCTATTTCAATGCTTTACACTTGATAAAATCTTTATTTTTTATAGTTCTTCTGAAATACTGCATTTTATGACTACATTTCAAAATTACTAAATTGTACAACCATTGAAACTTCTCAGATTTCCTTTAGTGTTTCATTTTAAGACTCTATATGTCTTTTTTATTACTTAAATTAGGTTCCATTAAGCATGTTCCATTTTAATTTAGGTGAATCCTTTCTCTAAAGAAATGGCTCTTTTCCATTTTTTTTTCCTTTTCTAACATATCTGAACTTCCTCCATGCATTATTTTTTTTAAGGATAAATTCAGACTGAATTTTATGAAGCTGTATTTTTCCAGGATACTGTGGGCATTTCAGTGGTTCATACCTTTAGCCTCCTACACAATCTTGCTACTCCATTCTAGTTCTTAAAAGGGGAATATGAACAATTAAAGCTTTTGATCTTCCTCATTTTAAGGTCGGGAACTTAGGTGATGGTGAATTAGGACAGTTGATTATGCCAGTATATTTTTCATAAAGGCAAATATAGATGAAACAAGCCACAAAATATTCATGTGGGCAAATTGAACATGCCTAATACAGAAAGGTAAGAGGTTACTGCAAGCCTAAATAATGTTTTAATAGTCTAAATAAATATACAAGAGTACCATTATTAGTGTATTTACCATGCTGTTATCTGCATGGCACTGCCTACTTTCCTATGGCTGAAGCCTTTAGCCCCAAAGAACAGTTACCTCATCTCTGCTGTTTTCTTACAGAAGAACTCTAGTTGGCATTAGGCCTAAACCCTGTCAGGAAGAGTGGTAGCAGAAAACCACCATGGATGATCACACATTTGAGCTAGTGCCTTAGTTCTGTTTAGTTCACAGGTGGAACCATAGTGGGTCTCTTTTGCAGCCTCTACCTTTCATAATATTAGGTTTTATTTGTTTTCCTTAATCCCATATTTTTCTGACTAAGCTATTTCTGAACCAGTTCTCTGCCATGTGGTCACTTTAATTCAAGCTTGCAGGTGGCTCATTCTTGCCATGGTTTAGCACTGGCAGGCAGCTAATCCTCACTCATCCACTTGCTTACTCCTCACAGCAGGGATGGGGGAGAGAATCAGAAGAGCAAAAGTGAGAAAACTCAGTTTAATAGGAAAAGAAAAAGCTGGACATGCAAGCAAAGCAAAACAATGAATTCTTTCACCACTTCCCATGAGAAGGCAAGAGTTCAACCATCCCCAGGAATACAGGACTCCATCCATTACATGTTAAGGTGACTTGGGAAGACAAATGCTATAATTACAAATGTACTCCACTCTTCCCTTGCTCCTTCTAACCACAGTTTTATTGCTGAGCATGAGACCATATGACCATATGGAATATCCCTTTGGTCAGTTGGGGTCAACTGTCCTGGCTTGCTCCCGTCCTAACCTTTTGTCCACCCCCAGCCTGATCTCTGGTGTGGTGGTTGTGAGGAGCAGAAATATCCTTCATGCCCAGACATTAACTAAGAATTGGGGGTGTTATCAGCACTGTTTTGGTCACAAATCAAAAACACAGCACCATGCAAGTTATTCTGAAGAAAATTAAGCCTTTTGGAAATGAAAGCAGTACATTCATAATAAATCCCAGGGGAGTGGAGTGAGAGTACTCCTATTGCCTTAATGTTAGTCCCTGGTGTAAGAAAGAGAGACAGAGTATTCCAGAGAGCAACTCAAAGCATCCGAGTGTCTTTATTCTTATCTCTGCAGAAGTTAGGAAAATGGAAGCATTCAATAATAATAAAATATTATAACACCTTGTTCTCTCCTCTACCAATATTTATGGCCTTAAGTACTTTCATTGAATCTAAATAAAATTTTCGTAATTACATTGGCAAAGGGGTAGGGGGAGATTGCGTGACCTGAAAACCAAATGCCTGTGATGTTTCAAAATTACTTAAACCACAGTTTTCTTGTATAGTTGGAATACCTGTTCTCTGTATTTGCAATAGATAGATCAGAAAAGCAGTGAGAAAAGGATAACATTAAAAGGTGAGACAGAAGTAAGATGTATCACAATTTAGTCCTCTGCACTGATCATCTCTTGTCTTCCAGTCTTGGAAAAATTAGGAGGTCACTGATAATTCTGCTGGCATGAAAAGAAACTAACTGTGGTGTTTTTTTTCTTTTTCTTTCTCAATGCTAGCAGGACAGAGCAGGATTTATTATGATGCATATCAGAGAACAAAACATGATGAATTAAAAGAACCAGAAGACTGATCATAAGGAAGTTGTTTTAAGAACAAGGCAGGCAAACTATTATTGTTCTCTGTATGGAAAATACATATTTTCTCTCTCAGCTTTACAGGTTTTTAAATGGACTTTCATCCTAAAAGCTCAGTATGGCAAGATGTCCTGACAAACATAAATAAAAGCTCTATGTATAACCAAAATTAGAAATGAAAGATTTTTTTCTGAAAAGAGAAATTTGTCTAAGGAATATAATTATATGAGGAGACCAGAGTTATTTAATGATTCAAGTAAAATACAGGAAAATGCATTTGGGGCAATGTGATTCAAAACTTGAGATATTTCATTTTGTTGGAAACAGACACTAATGTATTCTTGAACATGGATGAAGAAGGGGATAAAGAGGCACGTTAAATAATTCAAATCCCAAATGATAGGTTTGTTTTAAATTTCTGTTCTCTGTCTAACATCTAGTTTTGTAGGTTGAAGACAAAACAGAATATAGTAGACTGTCTGAAAAAATTGGTTTTTAAGTATTTATATTTCAAATTGTTTACCAACTGAAAGAAAAATTTATGTACACAAATTCACTTCTAGTTAGAATATAACTTCAATACTGATGCAGAAAAGAGGGGGGTTTTTTGCATATATCTGCAAATTGAAATATTTATTATAGTATTTGAAAGTTTACCTCATAAGCATAAGGTTTTTTTTCTATGATATGCCTCTGTCAGAGGTGTAAATTACTGCCAAAACCTATGAGCTCCTTTTCCAAAGAGAAAAACATATTCAGATGTATCAATCTCTAAATATTGCTCATGGAAAACCTTTAATTTAGATTACTACATTCATGGCATTAGTCCATCCTTGGTTTTGCCTTCCATTCATGGAGTTGGTCCCTCCATTTTTGCCTTCTAATCTTAAAAACATTATAGAAACCAAAGCAAAGGTTTTGGGGTTTTGGTTTTGGTTGGATATTTTTAAAGTTATTTTTGCAAGGCTTTTGTAATATGTCTTTAGCTGCCTTTGCTGTCATTAGTGGCTATAAACTTCAAAAGAAAATAGAGTTTTAGTTGATACTTGGCAAGAATTCTTACTGACCATTTTAACAGTGGGGCCTAAATTAGTTTGGGGTATATTGGAGCTAATGGAGTTAGAAATCCATGTTTCATAGCCGGAAACCCCAGCTGTCAAGAACACATTTCCACTTTGTCTTACTTGCACATTTATCACTATTGAGTGAAATCCTGGTATACAAGGGCATATGTTCTAATTATTTTCTGAAATTATTTAATGATGTTTTCCTTCTTCCTTTTTTTATAGGCTTTGTGCAGTTTTGTTTTTTTTGTCCAAGCATGATTAATGGGTTTGTAGGACCCATCATCTTTAACAGCTGTTTCTTCTTTGCTTCTGGGCAACTTCCACAGGGGAAGTTCCCTTGCCCAGCCTGCACAACTGCTTTTAAAATGGTCAGAAATCTGTTGTAGAAACTTGTATTTGAATCTTAAATATGACACAGGTAATTGGTTACAATTCCCCCTGTCGCATACTATACTGCAAGGTTCAATTTCGTTGTAGCTCTTGATATGTGATGAATCATCAGCTCTTAAAAGAGGCAATACATGATATTATCTTAATACAAAAGATATATCCATTCAGACCATTTTGACTGCATCCACCTGAAAGAAGGTTTTTTCTCTTCTTTTCTCTCCTCTCCCTGAAAGTTTATGGAAGTTTATGTAACACATGTGTGTCAAATATTGCATATTTGAAAATAATTATCTCATAGTACCTATTTACTGGTTTTATTTAGCGAATTAAATACAACATTAGGCACTTGAAGTGAAAATAACTGTTTCTGTATGACATTTATTTTAGAATTTTCAGATTTTTTTTTTGCCGCAGTCCAGGAACCAGAACTCAAAGAGATTTGAAATTATTTTTTTAGTAAGTCTCTGTTGCAGAGGCACTGAACCTCTAAAGCTCCAAGGACTCATACAACATGTTTTAGTGTGATATTTCTCTATTCTCACAACCTATGTAAACAATGAGATAAATGTGTTTCTAACAAAATTATAACAGTTGAGTATTGATGACTGGTGTGATTTGGGGTTATCTGTACATAATGCAATAACACATAAATTTTGGAAAACACAAGGGAGTAAGGAATTAAGTAACTGCAGAAATAGCACAGACTTTTTGATAGGGAAAACAGAAGTCTTTATTATGGCTGTAGTACTGTATTAAAAAAATTAATGCATTTCAAAATAACAACTATTAAAGGATTAGCTACTTCTTTAAACAGCATTAAAAAAAGATTCTCTTATTTTTCTGTTTATCGAGAATTATACCACAGTAGGATATCTAGCTTGTATGTCTCTTATCAATGCAAGCTCTATCTACACTGCATTTTGAGAAAAGTCTTTAGACTATTGAACATACTAAACACACTTCTCTGCTGTGTATAAACTGAACCTTCAAGAGCAGGCTTTGGCACAGGCAGTGCACATCCTTCAAAATACAGAGGACCCTCTTAAGATTCATTTTCTACTGTTGTGTGGTATAAAACCTATCATTATAGCAATTTTGATACATCTAAGTAAAAATCAGAGACAATGACAGCTTGATAGCTTGTGTAGAGTGGAATATATGACGAAATTGAATAGATGTGTTGTGTATACACACATTCCAGGAAGTAGGTATCTCTGTGACAAGACTATTTAGAAGACTTAATTTAGTTAATTAAAAACTTTAGGAAGAAAGCCATTTATTAGCAACACATTTTGTGCTAATGGCTAATTCTTAATCATTATCACTATTGCTGCATATAAAACCCTGCTAGGTCTTAACACTTCTAAATTAGCTGTGTGTATACATTGCAGCAGAGGTGATGATAAAAAGAACAGAAGAACTGAGCACTGAAGCATGTCACCTCTTTCTTCCCCAGTTTTCCCTACTTATGCCTGGTGTTCTTGTGTTGTTCACTCACCCTTCCCTCATCCCCTGCTCCTGACGCTGATTAATCTTGTTTTCAGTCGTGCCAGTCATCCTTCTGTTGTGCCCAGCAGGATGCCTTGCCTTTTTGCAGTCCATTGTGCCTATTTTTTCCTTTGTTCCATATCGTGAAATTGCTGCATGGGTCACTGTTCACACATTTTTATATGCCCCCTAAGTGCAATTATACACGTCTTTGACCCATTGGTGGTCAGATTGCTCATGTATTTTGAAAGATGTTTATTTTGTGTTCAGCTATGCCATCACGGTTGGACAGCACTTACGCTTTGCTAGTGATTCAGACAAGTCTAGTCTACATGCCTTCTGTTAAGGCTACCCAATACCAGTTATATCCTAATTAATAGATTTATTACTTACAGATGCCATAATCCTAGTTTTTTGCTGCATAGGATCTTAGAATAGGAATGGAGGTCAGTGTTGTATCTTTTATGTATTAAAAATCAGCCTGACACTGATATACCGGGACTACAATAAATCATCAAAGTTAAAGTAATACTTATTGAAGGACAGAGCCTTCAGAGACAGGTGCTTCAATATTTTCAAAGTGCAGATACCCAACATAAGTAAAACATATTGAAAAGAGTAAAGGAAATACATTTGTAATAATTTTAAGGAGACCTTTCCTTAAATAGTAATATTTTATCTCAAGTACATTCTTTTTCCTGTAGGAAAAAGCTCTGGAAAAATAATAGCTATTTTATTAGACTATGTAGATTGTAATTAAACAGAGACTCTCTCTAAAATTTTGCTTGTGGGCCAAGTTGGTGCATTTAGGGGGAGAAGATTTTATCACATAATAAAAGCTTCATAGGATCATACCATTATTGGGTAATTCAGAGATCTTAGATCTCTAACCTCCTGCTCTAAACAGGATCAGATGTAAAATTAAATAAGGCAGCTCAGAATTTTTCAATTTAGGTCTTAGAAACCTCCAAGGACAGAGAGTCCACAATATCTCTGGTCAGCCTGCTCTACTGCTTTATGCATTTTATATTTCCATTAAACTATTTAAATTTATTTTGTTTTTCTGAACTTTATGTGAAAGGGAAAAAAGGCCTTTTAATGCTGCTACTGCAGGAATGTACTCATTTAGAATGGCTCTTTTCAGTTGTACTCTGAGCAGATCTGAAGAAAATAATAATTCCTATGAATAGCATAGCTTTAAGTTTTTACACAAAAGACTGTGTATAGTTTGTATTCTTCAAACTGAATACCTATCATTTCTACAGAGCATAATTCTCTACCTTCTCTGGCATACAGGGAAATAGGAATATATGGTTATGTTTCTTGGATAATTTTACTGTGTGATTTTCTGTCTTTTATACTGTGGAAAATATATTTCAGAAGTTGTTTTTACTGGTAGTGGAACTAATTACTTACTCATTAAGAAAAAAATTATCAAACTGACTGTGAACTCTTTAATAAAGTGGGCAGCAAGCAGCTGTTGAATCTCTGTTTTACATTACTGTTATGAGGATGTAAAATGAAGATGCCACATAGATACTCATATAAAGCCTTTGGTTAGCTAAAAAGTAATTTTAAAATACCCTCTTCTAACTAATGTGTTTTACCCTGGTGCATTAACACAAAACACCTGGCTGCAAAGCTCCATTAGTGAACATTTTCATTCTGTAGTGCTGGCATTAATGTCTATGGCAGTTCAGAGAAGCTTTTACAAGCTCGTTTGAGGTACTTCCATGAATACATAGATTTCATGTCACATGTGTACTTCTGATTTGTTCCTATTAAATTAGAAAGCATCCTCTGAACTGCTAAATTTGAAGATCTTTGCCCAACATTTCTAAGGTAACCGTCACATAAGTTGCAATTAATGGATTCATGTGAACAATGTTCCTACAGAACATCCTTTACAAATACTGTAGCTCTGGTTACAGATGTGAAAAACGGCTTAAGTGTTCGTGTTAAAGATCTACATAGGAATTTCAAGTTTCAGCTGCACTGTTAGTGTTAAAGATCTACATAGGAATTTCAAGTTTCAGCTGCACTGTTAGTTTCTTGTAAAGTTAAGGCCTCTTTTACATCAAAATTTTTACTCTCTTGATGTTTCCATTGCCAAACCACAGCATTGCTTGGGTTTGAAAAACCTGTTTGAGATCATCTAATCCTATCCTGCAAAAGACTCTGTCTCTTTTTGACATATTTTGATGTATAGCCCTGTGAACTGAGTTTAGGACCAAATATATACTACTATTCATTAAATAATGATTTGCCTTGTGCCTGGGGGACTTGGGCTGTCTGCCCAGGCTCTGATGCAGCTGCTGCCTTCCCACTGACAGGTTCAACCACTAGCAAAGCTGAGCACATGTCCCAAACACACACAGGGACACACACACTGACAAGGCTGGATACACAGGCAGCCACAGACAAGTCTCAGTCTTGAACAGTAGCCACACGTAGGACTCACACCAGACACAAACCTGGACAGCCACATCTTTTCCTCCTTTTGGCCTGGCAGAGGCAGGAGATGTGACGCAGCACACACAGCACTCTTCAGGTTCTCAAGAACACACAGAGCTACATATTCCCCATGCACCAGCACAGCTCTTCTGCTGCCTTACACACCTGAATGGATCCTGTCCCCTTTTACCCATCCCTCATTCCAGGCCTTCTCTGGTGGGTGCAGCTGGATGTTCATTGCAAACATGCAGCACTCACACGGGCACCCCACAATAACGGGGTCCCTTGAAAATCAGCACACACCCTCCACCCAACAAATCCCCCAGTCTGGACTCAGTCTGCCTTTTCATGAACACACCAGACTTAAAGTTTGACAGCAAATACACATGTATACCTGGTTTGGTGAAGATACAGAGACTTGCTCCCAGCAATCAGCACCAGACACATGGCCTCTGGCCATTCAGTCCTGCTCCAGTGGCTGGTGCTGAGCCCCTTACCTGTCTCACTCACCCTGGTCTCCCAGTAGCTGGTTTTCAGACACAAACCATTCCTGTCTCAGTGGCTGGAGGTTAATGGTGACTGCTGTCTCCAGTGGGTGATGCTGACATCTCATGGGTTGCAGTGGCTCACATCACAGACAAGGCCACCCACAGCCCTTTTCTAATTCAAGCAGCTGAACACCCAGTACTGTCATGCCAGTCCCTCCAGTAGTTTGCATTTAATTTTTGCAGAATCAAACATACACAGTTTGACACAGTTATGAAAATGTTTAATAAGACAGGACAAACTGCAGCAATCAGGCATAGAGTTCAGCCAGGCAGGCATAATGGCTGTCCCTGTTTTACATATGACCTGAGGTTTTTAATACCTTTTCCTGTCTATAGCACATCTTTGTTCCTCCTTTCTCATCTCCCTTTCCATGAGCTTGTATAATCCTGCAGATTTCCTCATGCCTAGCTAGGTGAGAGGGATTTCCCCCCAGTTTACCTGTAGTTTCTTGACAGCCCATCAATTAGTGTGACTAGCAAGGTTTGTTTCTTGTTATTGTCTCCATGGCCATTGTTATCCTCCCAGTTATGAGGTTTCGGATCAGATAACCTTGCTGGAATAGAGATTCTCATACTCTCAGGTACTCTTGTCATTAACGGTGAATATTGAAATTTGATTTCCATGACTACCTCACACATATTGCCAGGCAACAACTTCACCAAGAGGCCACAACGCCAGCAGTAGACAAACAGAACAGAACCGTGACAGGAATAGGTTTTATCAACAGTTCAAAGACTACCAGAAAAGATAATACAGCATACAAAGTCCAGTCAGTAGCCTAAATCATCAAGCAATTTTATGGTGAGGAGACCGATCTAAAGTAAAATCAAGTAGTCTATCCACAGAGTTAGAAACAAGTCCAGTGATCATCTGGCAGATTATTATGGCCAAAAGGCAAGCCATAGCTTTAGTCCTGTTTCAGCTGGGTTTTTATTTTTCCAACATACCTCAGACAGGACTGAGCTTAAATAGAGGTCCTGTGCTCATGGGTAGCATGTGTATGGGTGGGAAGCCACCAATGATGCTGATCAGGTTCCTTAGATTTTATTAGTACACCCATAGCCCTGGCAATATGGTTATTATCAGAGAGAATTACAAACATTGCTAAAGTCAGGATAAATGTCACCCTCTGTTTTGCTATTATAGACAAGCAACACACCACAGAATACAATCAGAATGTTCATTCGTTGTGGTGGGCAAGTCTGCATTTCTCCTGTGTTGCTGGTAAATGGTTTCTCCCCATGGCACCATGCCAGAAAGTTCTACTCCTCTCGGCACACCACTGGCCCCTGTGTCACCCTCCCCTCCCTTCTCCCCCTCCATTGGTCCTTGTTGTGTCAGTCAACATTGCCTACACCCTCCAGCCCTCAGACTATTGGTTAATGATGGTCTGCCTGCCCCTCCTACCCATCAGTGTAAAACCACGCGCTCACTTTCCCTCGGGGTCTTTCGCCTTCCAGCCCCATTCAAAGGCGTTTGTACCCGGTCTGTGTGCAGACCCAAATAAACCCTTAGGAACTGAGAGCAAAGACCCCTCCAACTTCTTCGTCTCTGGGATGCATAGACTGTGTGTGTGAGTCTGCCTGTGTCCATCCCGCGGGGTTAGGTTGTGTGTTTGTGTAGGCGTCAGTGGAACGCCGCCATAGTGACTCCACGAGGGACACTGTGGGTAGGGTGCAGCGCCGCTCTGTTGACTCCACGCACTGCGTCAAGTCATGATTTCTTCTTGGTAAATTCAGGGCTGGCTGCTAAAAATCACCTTCTTGCTCTTCATGTGTTTGTAATATCTTTAAAGAGGAGTCTGCTCTATAATTTCCCCATGTCTGGCCTATACATCCCTGAATCTTCCTTTATCTCTCCTTGAAGTCAGCATTGATATCCTCTTTTTCCCCTCCCTAATTTTCATGACTTTTCACAAATGATAGAGAGCAACCTTCCAGTGGTATGACATAAGTATTTCAGCATGTCTAAGTACATCACATGCAGTCTTATGAACTTGTGTACACAGTTAATCTAAAGAACCCATAGCTCAATCCTAACGTAACACATTCTTCACTTTCTAAACAGTGATCTTGGGCACATAAACTTGATTTGTGTCTCACATCCAAAACTTCTAAAGCTACAGGATTGTTGTGGGGAAATTACACTGTCTGAAATGATCTAAGGAAATCTAGGTTTTCTGTGTTTTTCTTTTTCAGATGAATGCCCTGTCTGCCTTATGGGTTAGTAATGAATGATGAGAATTTGCTGTTCTTTACTTCAGCATCTAAATTGTGGGTTAAATGATACATGGTTACCTAAGGCTTTTTATAACTAGTTCCTTGTTGTTATATCATCACTGTAATGCAAACAATATTTTGTGGCTTTCTAGTAATTTTTGTTTTATTAGGTACTAATGAAAAAGCAATAGTCCACCTGATAGAAGTGCTGAGTAAATGGACTTGGAATATGTAGAATACTACACACAAAATGGTCTGAAAAAACATCATAGCATTTTAAAATTGGGCAGTTGAAGATAATGCTGTTGGCTTTGTCTTCACTCTTCATAAGTCAGGGTAGTAATACCTCTTTCAGAGTCATGTAGCCACAATATATGCTGCCAAATTAACACAGTATTCCCATACTGTCGTAATAAAAGGAAAAGAGGAACTTTTATTATCTGTGAAATAATCTGAATTTGGAACATCTCTATATTAGCATAAGGTAAATAAAACCTACAGCAATGCATTTAATATTGGAAAAACAAGAGAATGGAGAAGCTACTTTTTAATGGAACTTTGTCATGAGTGTAATGGGAAAAGTTCATGCAAGCAAAAGCGATATCAGAATTTACACCAAAATGATGATCAAATTAAGGCTTCTCAAGCAAATCCATTTTCCTAATCTTTTAATTTCCTGACTTTGAAATCTTACTAGTGACTGTTAAAGCAGATGAGTGTGGAGAGGATTCTACATAGTCGTATTTCCACCTACCTATTTCCCCTTCAATTAATTGCATGACCTTCTATTAAATATATAGACACTTTGGCTCTCTTGATGTTTTCTACACAAAGCAATTGACTTGACATTGATTTGAAATTTGTCTAATATTTCTTGAAGTTTTACTGGGAATTCAACGTGCATAAAGAGGAGATCTCAAGGTAATTGCATTTAATTTGAAGGAGAAAGCTTGTAAAACCCTACTAATAACATATTTAGTGTGAGCACTTGTTGTCAAGTTGACAGTACAAAGCTAGATAGAATTCTTGAAGTTGAAAGTGTTCAACTACCATCATTCCTTATTAGAAACATACACAAGTTCTTATTTGTTTTAAGTATCTTTAGGGAGTGCTTATTTTTGCACATCATTTATTTCCATCGATACTCAATTTGTTGGTTTTTTTTCCCCTAAAAAACTTTATAAAACATGTTTCCTGAGATGGAAGAACAGGTTTTTAGTTCCTATTGTTGCACAGAACTTACTTTAGACATAGATTTATGTATATGTTTGCAGGTTGCAGATGATCCAAATGCAAAACTTGTAGAATTTAATTTGATGTTTTACTTTTAATTGTCAAGGAACAATACATGAAATGTTAGATCATTTTGGTTTAATGTTTAAAATCTAATTCAATTAAATTTTCACTCCATTTTTTTACTTCATCATTCCAGAAAAGTAGTGGATGCTTCACGCATCCATATTTCTTACATACAGTGTTACCAGTCATCACTTGTAAAATAGGCAGTGAGAAAAAAAATTTAGTTGACTGTTTTGTCATGTAATAGGAATCTTAGACTTCATGAACTTTATTGAACTGTTACACTGAAAAAAAAAAGCTCTTCTTTTGCTTCCTGAAGCAGAATTTCCTCCAGTAATCAAACTTGGATGTAAATTTATGTACCTATCAGCATCCAAAGAAATTCCCAGAATGTATGATCTAAGTAGATGCATTAGTAGTTTCTTTAAAAATTAAACTGCATTGTGAAAAATTATCACAATTTAGCTAAAAAAAACTAAAACTGTTGAGCCATTGAAAGGACATTGATTTAACAGACTAGAAGAAAGACACAGAATAAGGTGATATACCTTGCCCAAGGCAGTCCAGCAAAAAAATCAAAATCTCATCTATGACTATTAGACCACTGTTCTCTTCACTAAGAAGCAGTATTTTTCATAAATATATATTCAGTACTGTTCCTTCAATAATGCTTCAAATACACAGATTAATTTCTTTAATCTTCCTCTTTTCTTCCTCCCTCACAATGAAAAAATAAATCTCCTTTACTACTGAAATCCATCTCATTTAATTAGCTTAGTATTTCTTAATGGCTTCTCAAATGAATAAAATTAGCAGCAATAATGGAATAACTAAATGGCATTAAAATGGCAATGCCTGAGAAATTAAAAACATATGTAAAAGGTACAATGGAGACAGCAGTAATTAAAGACTTGTCATGCCTTCAGCTACCATAGCAATGCTGAACTAAGAGGATTTACCTTAAAAAGGCTTCAGGCATTTGAAGATAAGGAATAAAAAAACCCCCAAACCAACCCTTGAAATGTACATTGAACAGCTAAACTTAAATAAGCAACCAAAGAGTTACAAAGACAAAAGAAAGAGGGCAGAAAGTGTAAGAAAATGAACATATAAGAAAAGAGAGACAATTTTACATGGATAAGGGCATTATTGTTCATAACACATTTCCTTGTCTGAATTTATATCTAAAACCTCTGGTTTAATTTTTGATTTTAATTAGCAAAACATGAACATGAAGAGATTTCCCATCTTTCAACTCATATCTTATTATCAGAATAAACAGCAGTGAAGTGTCATATAAAATTATTTGGCTTTTCCTTCTGATTTATTTTGCAACACATGTAAAGTACATTACCAGATTTTTTGGAATAGCACACAAACCATCACTAACACAGGTGTAGAAGGATTGATTGAATGACAGTAAGATGATAACTTGTACACTTCCATGCAACATGTTTCTGAATAGAAATAAAAATAATAGTTCAGAGAAATGAAATAAACTTATGAGTTGTATGTTGCTTCTCTGCTGTAAGCAAAATTTATGTGATTTTATATTTTCTTCTTCAATTAGTAATCTCAAATACTTAGTTTGTTCAGTTAGAAAGAAAAGATTTTTATAATTTTTAGGAAAAAATAATGCATGAGTGTGTACATGTGTATTTTCACAGGCATACTTACATTCTGAAGTATCAAAATGGATGCTTCTCCTCCTGTTCTAATGCTGCTTCAAACTACCAAGCACAAATATCTCTAGCTTGAGATCGAAGGAATAAAATAAGCATTTGCATAAATAAGAAACTTAACAGACTGATGATAGCTTTATGGAAGCCCTGATGGTTGATGATGTTAGAGTGTTTTGCAGAAAGTGTTGCTTGGTTTGGGTAAACTTGTGAACACCAAGGTCAGAATATAAGCACTGTAACCTGAAATTTTGAGACAATTCCTTTGAAATAACTGATATAAAGATAGCCTACACTTTTATTTTCCTAGTGACTATAGCTAGCAACAACATTGGTAATAGAAAAATTTGTCATTACTTGGCATCCCTAGGGAATGACTGAAAAATTTTAATAATTCTTTTTCAATATTTTTCAGCTGAAGATCTGAGAGTGCTATATAATAGAAGCTAAGTCTCACTGTCTTCTTCAAAAAGAAGAAACAAAAATAGAGACTTTAGAGCAAGATCCAGTGGAACTTTGACCAGAATTCAAGTACGCCAACTCCCTGTTCATGCTCATCTGCCACAGGTTATTCAACTCATCTGTTGTTTCAGTCACCAGCACATCAACTAGATTAAATTTCTGTTAAAATCACTAGCTGGTGTATAGAGTCAGGTGGTATGTTCAAATGGGAGATTCAGTTGCCTCAGTTCAGATGTTGGAAATTATTTTCTGAGACACTTGAAGTTATTCAATGCAATCATATGGAGCTGGCAGATAGAGCAGAGGACCCAGTTTACCTATGATCTTCTGGAGCAGGAGTAGGAGGCCAGATGGAGTAAATTAGGACATCTAAAATGGCCTTAGGAAACATTGTTTAAAGAACGGACTCCTGCCACAGATAACTGGGTTCAGAAGTATAATATAGGTCAACTTAATAGCTCACAGTGATCATAGTGGGAGCTGAGACATTTGATGTGTGCATGTCTGAAGCTGAACACTTTTCAAATAATAATTTTACTCAATGCCACTTAAAAAAAAATCAACATTTATCTGACTATCTACTAAAAAAAATTATTTTGCTTTTACTTTTGTGCAGCGTATTTCCTTCTCCTAGGATTCTCTATCTTCTGCAAATGCATTTTTGACTGTATAATAGTGTCACTCCCCTAATTGTGTGCTAAATGTACACATTCTTGATTATACGTATTTCTGAAAAAAAAAATTTTGAAGAGAAATATTATTGTTCACAGTGGTCCAGCCTTCTAATTTACTTTTTACAGTAAGTCTAAAATAACTTTGAAAAGGGAACCCAATTTATCTGGTCTCCTAGATGAGGAATCCAAATCACACAGGAAGGACATTGCTTCAGTAGTCAAAGGGTCTGTTTGAATTTAAGTGAACTGAGCAATTACAGGGCAACAAAATCTACATTGCTGCTTCTTTTCATGAATTCCCACTCTCATGTTCATATTAATGCTGTTCAGCATTTCAGAAAGAATTTGTAATGCTGGTCACAACACCTTGTTTTGGTTGTACTTTATTCTCCATCAACTCTTACCAAGTTAGGTAGTTATTCTAAATTACCTGTAACAGTACTGTATTTTTAATGGAAACCTGAAATTTACATGCACAGAAATACTAAAAAAAAAATAAAAAATTAGGTAGTTCCAAAGTAATGAAAACTGTCCACTATGTATTTTTTAAATCATAGGCTCACAGATGTGTTCTGGTGGGAAAGGACCTCAGGAGATCTTGAGTCCAGCCTTCTGCTCAAAGCAGGGTCAGCTCTGACGTGAAACCAAGAAGCTCAGGACTTTGTCTAGTCGAATACAAAGAACTTTCAGATCTTCATATGAAAAGTGTTCTGTAAGAGCTGTTAATGTTATTCAGTGCTCTTCTAGGAATGTCAATTAAAGGGGTTTCAACACTTATCAACATTTCTGGTGTCTGGATCTTGTCTAGTATCCAACACCTTTGAAAGATGGTAGAAAGCTGCCTCACAAGGAACTGTTACAGCTCTCAGCATTCTTTGATGCATCCCTTTGGGTGACTGGGAATTTTACAGGTCTAGTTGTCTGAAGTAAATCATGACTCAATCCCCATCCACTTCTGGTTGCTCTCTTCTCCTTGAACTCTTCCACTAATCACACAGGCCTTGGTGAATAGTGAGCCAAAGCTCTACTGTGTCACTAAATACACCCAAACCATTCTGCAGTGATCCTATATTTCCTTTGTTCAGCCTTTTAATATTAACAAAGTGGTAAAAGATATTCTTGCTATCCTTGTTATCCTTTGCAAGTCTCAAATTCAGCTGAGCTTTGGTTTCCTTAACATCATCCATAAATTCCCAGGCAATGAATTTAATTTAAGCAGGAGTCATTTAGATCAGGACTCAAAGTTTCTCTAATTTTTAAATTACATTCAGCTAAGAAAACACTGGGAACAACCAACCTAGACCATTCAATTGATGCTAATGGACATACTACAAGTTTAATTGAACATGTAGGATTTAACTAATGGATGCCTGTTTTACACAGGTTATTAACCTTTCATTAGTGATATTTTAGGAGTTTTTTTCAATAACATAGTGAAGACACAGCTTGTGTAACTTTCCTTTAAATTTGCATTAAAAATTCTCTCTTTTGAATAGAAAATAAGAATGCTTTAATGGAAAGCATATAAATTGTTGATTTTTAATCTCTATTACTCTACAATGGATGAAGCATACAAAATGAAATTATAACCAATTTAGAATTAATTACACAAAACCCAGGAATTAAAAGGGTAAAGATGGAAAATGACCAGGGAGAAAAGGGGCAATGGAGACCCTTCTGCTGAGTCATAAGGTTTAGAGTGGACACCTTTGTGAATTTAGCCTCACACTTGATCAATGGCTTATGTCTGAAGGTGTTAGCAGCATTTAATCAATTGATTAATTTAACATCTATAAAATTATTCAATAGAATTTACTGCAGTTGCAACAGTGGCTTAATTATAGATCTGAGAGTGCAATATTTATGCTATACTTTTTTATAGTGTGTTTAAATCTATTCACACATGCTCTGAAACATGTTCCACTGAGAGGGGGACTATGTTTGCAGCCTGCTGCTGCTCAGGATGGCTCCAAAGGCCTCGCTGAGGTCTGTTGTTTATAATATTGTGAGACTTTTGACTTTAGTTGTCGAGTAACAATGGTACCATTCCCCTCAGACAGGAGTTCTGGCAGAGAATATTTCAAGGCTGCTCCACACTGGAGCAGGTTTACTGGCAGGACTTGTGACCCTACAAGGGCACAATGCTGGAGCAGTCTGTTCCTGAAAGAATGCACTCTATGGAAGGGATCCATGTTGGGCCAGTTCCTGAAGAATTACAGTCCATTGGAAGGACTCATGTTGGAGAATCTCATTTGGGATCTCTCCCATGGGAGTGCCCCCATAATGGAGAAGGGGAAGAACATGAGGAAGAAGGAGTGGCAGAGACAAAACATGATGAACAGACTGCAACTCCCATTTCCCATCTCCCTGCTCCCTATGCTGTTAGGGGAAGGAAGCGGAGAAAATTCTGAGTTTGAGCCCAGGAAGAGGGTAGGGATGGAGGAAATTTTAACAATTGGGTTTAGTTTTCATTATCCTACGCTGATTTTATTAATACTAAGTTAAACTAAGTTCTCTAAGACAAGTCTGCTTTGCATGTGACAATAATCAGTGATTGATCCATCCCTGTCATTATCTCAACCCACAAGTCACAAGTTATTTTTCTTCTCCCCTTTCCATCTGAGGAGGGGAGTGATAGACCAGTGTCAGTTCTCACCTGACATCCAGGCAGGGTCAACCCACCACATTTACTGAAATACTCCCTCACCATTACTGCTGATAGAGTGGATCATTTAAACACTTCTCAACCTGTTAGTTATCCAGGTTCAAAAAGACTTCACATTTGAATATCTGTGTCTAGTATTACCCATTTTGTCTGGAAGAACTCACATCTTACGACTTAAAATTGACTGGTATTTGTAAGACCACAGAGCTTGCTCGATGAGTCTCTTAAAAGAGTTTAGGATTCTTTTATGTACCCTGAGCCAGATGCATGGGAGAAAATATCTTCAAATTGTTACCCAAAAGATCAAAACACCAACAACTTTACTGGTAAATCAGGGAATTTTGGCAAAAGTTTAGTACAACATTAAATCAACATAAAGCATTTCACAAAGCATTAATGTAGCAAATTCCAAGCCCATTCTACTTAGCAAATTCCAGCCCCTTCAACTTTAGGTTATTCAAACTTCAGGAAGAAGGAATTAAAAGAAGAAGAAAAAAGAAACAAGGAAAGAACAAAGATAGCTACCACTCTTGGTTTCAGTAGTGTTCCAGCTGATATAAAATTCAAGGCATATAGAGTCAAGACAATGTTTTCACCTCATGCTCTGGCTTAAATACCCTTTGGCTTTCCTGGGCCCTTCCCACAGGTGAGACTGAGACATTTGGCCACTCAGAAGCTGGGTTAGGGGCTCCAGAGGAGAGGTGTGGAGAGCTGCCTCTGGTATGCCAGGGACTGGTGGCCACTGCAGGGCTGGGATACAGTCCCAGGGTGGGGAGGTGGTGTGTGGAGCAGTGCATTGGCTTGACCTGCCCTTTTCCCCACACATGCCCCTAAAATCTCTAAAGTCATCAATCATTCCAGCCTCCAGTGTTATTTATGCAATAAAATTTCTTGACTTGAAATGAAAGGGCAGTGGTAAAAGTAGTGTCAAAATCTGCTTCTATTCTAAAAGAGAGGGTGGAAGGGAGAGATAAAGACAACTACAAGCAGGGGAGCATGGCAGAGAACTGGTTGTCCTGCTCTTCTTACTATGAAGAGATAGGAGGGAGGGAACTGCTGCTTCTTGTTGTCCCAGATGGTATCTAATAAATTAAACAATCCATCTCCCTCAGCACAAGTAATCCTCGTTTTTCATATCTCCACCATATGCATCACCATTTGGTCAGTCTCAGTGATTTTATGCCCAATTACTGCCTAGTTTGACACAGAATTTTGTACCCACCAATGCCAAAACAGCAGAGAGAATTGTTGCCAATGGAGGACTAGTGGTAAAACACCTCCTACTTCCAGAGACCCACATGAAGAGTTTACCTGTCCAGTACCTCACTTACTAATATTCTGAGACCTTTAATTTTTATTTCAAATTCATTCTTAAGGTCTATGAGTTTGATTCTTAGCATTCTTTGTCATTTATCCTGGAATATTTATTAATACCTTAATGAAAATCTAAAATTATTTGTGAATGCTTAGTTCACTTTTACCAGATTTTTTTAAAAATATAGGAAATAAACCAAAAATAAACTAGTAAGTTTCTCTTTTTTTAATTCCAAAACTGAAAATTCTATTAATTAATTTCTTAGAAGCATTGGTTGAGTTAATGTATGCATTTTTCTTAGCAACATTTCTGTTATTTTTCTGGAAGATTAATTAAGGTTTGCATTTTATTTTTATTTCTGGAGCCATCCTACTTTGTGAGAGAATGTTGCTATCTTTTGAATATAATATTTGCCTTTTTTGTATCTTATATTTTGATAAACATTTTGATAAAGACAGGTGTCAAAGAGTGAGTTGAAGAAGTGGGTCTCTGATTATTCACCTTTCTTAGCTGTCGATTAAGCCTTTGTTCAGTCTGAAATTGGCTGCCATGCCTAAAAGTATAGACCTTAATTATATAATATTAAGCCAGTTAAAATAATTTATTTTTGTCCTCTCATACATGCAAATTCTGAAGAAGAACTGATCTTCCTAGACCAAGCATCTCCCAGAAATCTTTCCTTGCCATGGGCAGTCTTTGCTGATAACAGATAGCTTAGTAATATGACAGAAGTACTGCCATGATCTCTACAGTAGCTATTGAAGGGTTGGATCAGAGGTCTGACTTACTCTAGACAACTACATCTTAGCTTTCATACATTTTGTTAACATCTAATGCAGAAGCAACAAGGTCTCTTGCTTGTTTCGTGAAAGAAATTTTGTACTACTGTAGTATGAGGCAAGATGTCCTGTAAATGCTATCTTCATTTTTATTAACACCTAGGATGACTGGACTTGTATAAGTAGTTCACCAAATAGATCTCTGCATTAGTTCAGATTGGTTCCATCACTTCTTCTCAGATATAAGTTGACAAAAAGATATTTCTAAAATGACATCATGGGTTAATAGTCCACTTTGTGCACTTTGTACACCATAGAGTCATCCAGGGAATGATCATCAGGAAGTCTATATTAAGCTTTGTGGTAAATAAATGTATGTATGAAAAAGTACGACTCACTTCTCTAAATGTAAACATAGAAATATTCTGTCTAACAGAATGGGTTAACATGACTCCTAAACATACCATTACAAGTAATTATGATAATTTGGAAAAGAGTTTGTGCGGCTAGTGGCGTTGGTTGTCCAGCCGGGATCCTTCAGACAGCCTCCGACTGGCCGTGTTCCAGGAGTGTCCCTGTTCTGCGGGGCACTCCGGAAGCACCTTACAGGCACTGGCCAGGAAAGCTGCTCGCCCTGAAGTGGTGACGCTCAGAGAGTGAGAGCTGTGATGACTAGCAGTAAGCTGAATAGGAAATAAATTGAGAGGGGCCTTTGGCTTAGGTAGAATCTGTGACGCTTTATTAACAAAGACCAGCTCAGAGGGCACCCAGGGACCAAAAAGCCCAGAGTTCTCTCTGACACTAACTTATAAAGGGGGAACACCAACCAATCAGACAGGGGTCCAGGGGAAGAGCAAGGGCAGAGCAAGGGAACAAGGTCCAATAGGAGAAGAGGAGGGGAGGAGATAACATGTAGCAGCCTATCAACAACTGTACAGAACAGAACCTTCCAGAAGAGGGGGGATGATTGATAAAACTGTTGGCCAACCAAGGTCTTCGTGGGTGGATTCATCAACTCCTGGGCTAAGCCATTGTGACCTCAGCCTCAGGGGGAAACTGGCTACCTTGGAGCCCCTCCACCAGGAGTCCTTTTTCTTCTTAGGGTCTTTTCCCACCCTCTGGGCCTCAGTGGTCACTTCCATGGCCACCACAGGTTTGAAATTTGGTAATAGTTTAAAACTTGTTTTCTTCTCGTCTTGATGTAGTGGGTTGAAATTGTCTGGTTGCCAGGTACCCAGAAAGCTACTATATCACTCCCTATTCTCAGTTGGACAGGGGAGAGAAAATAAGGTGGAAAACAACTCATAGCTTGAGATAAGGCAGTTTACTAAAGTAAAAATGAAAGGCTGTACGTGCACAAGCAAAGGAAAAAAAATTCACTCGTTCCCATTAGCCAGAAATGTGTGGCCACTTCCTGGGAAGCAGCACTTCCACAGCTGTATTGGTCATTCTGGAAGGCAAAGATTTTAAGCAAGTGCCCTGCTTCTTCCTACTTTTCTTATCCTTTACTTCTGAATGGACATCATATCGCATAGAATATCCCTTTGGTCAATTTGGCTCAGCTGTCCTAATTGTGTTCCCCTTAAAGATCCTGCCCACCCCTGTCTATGAATGCAGGACACAATGTTGGGGAGACAGCACTGATGCTGTATCAGTGCTGCTCAGCAGAAGCCAAAACATTGATGTTGCTGCCAACACCTTTCCAGCAACCAAAGAACAGCACTAGAAGGGCTGCTCTGGGGAAAAATAGCTCCATCCCAGCCACATCCAATATCCTTGCCTTCCCTTGGCCTCAAAACCAGTACATAGATATGTACAGCCAGAAGACTAAAAGATGTTTCTATTCTTGTTCATATATCAGAATCCTAATGTGTGTTTGTGTCTATTCTTGGTAAGAAAGTAATCATTTTTGCTTATTCCATAGACAAAAAGAGAAAGAATATTGTAAATTCTGTGACATTAATTTGTAGCACAAGTGAAATCATGTCTGGTTTTCAAAGGCTGTTCAGAGCAAATTAATGGCAAGGAATAAAACACAGAACAAAATGCTATTAAACACTGAAGGAGCTGCACTAGATTAAAGACTGTGTTATGGCACAGTGTGAAATGTTGTTTTTAGTCTTAATTTGGTTTGATTTGATTTTTTTTATTCCTTTGAATCCCTTCTCAGAGTGCCCAGAGGTTCAATAGGGCTAAGTGCTGGGTCCTGCACTGCATCTCAACAACAGCATCTAAGACTGACTGGGGCAGAGTGACTGGAAAGCTGCCCAGTAGAAAAGACCTGAGGATGCTGATAAACAGTGTCTGAACATGAGCCAGAGTGTGCCCAGGTGGCCAAGAAGGCCAATGACATCCTGGCCTGTATCAGCAATAGTGTGGCCAGTAGGACCAGGGAAGTGATTGTCTCCCTGTACTCAGCACTGGTGAGGCCACACCTGGAGTTGTGATGTCCAGTTCTGGGCCCCTCACCACAAAAAAATCATTCAGGTGCTGGAGCTAGTCTAGAGAAGGGCAACAGAGCTGGTGAAGGGACTTGGGCACAAGCCTTGTGAGGAGCAGCTGAGGGAGCTGGGGCTGTTTAGTCTGGAGAAAAGGAGTCTGACGAGAGACTTTATCACTCTACAACTACCTGAAAGGAGATTGTAGTGAGGAGGGGCTCTGTGTCTTCTTATAGGAGAATAAGAATTGGCCTCAAGCGAAGTCACAGAATCACTGAATGTTCTGAGTTGGTAAAGCTGTGCTAGAGGTTTAAAGTAGATATTAGGAAAGATGTCTTCACTGAAAGCGCTGTACAAAACTGGAACAGGCTTCCCTGGGAATGGAGTCACCATCCCTGGAGGTATTTAAAAAATGTGTCGAAGTGGCTCTGAGGGACATGATTTAGTGGTGGAATGGGCAGTGCTGTGTTGACAGTTGACTTCAATGATCTTAGAGATCTTTTCAAACCTAAGTAATTCTATGATCCTATGAACGTATTTTAAATTTGAAGCATGAGTTTTTTAAACTTCATCCTTCCCCAGCACATTTGTTGTATAAATGTAATTTTAATACCAGCATACTTTCCATGCCATAGTGATAAAAGTTTTCAGCTTCCATTTCTTAATACCAAGAACAACACTTGTGTTTTCATCAGGTATCAATAAATTTTAGGGCCAATATTTGAGTATTTGTAATGGATTTAGTGTTACCACCTTATGCAGTGAGAGAACAATACCACTATTAAAAATAACTGTTTTCCAGGCTTGTAATTTCCTTCAAACACACTGAAGAGAATGTTTTACATGATCACACTTCAGAAGAATAAATGTATTATGTTACTGCAGAATGAAGAAAAAAAGGAGGAAAAAGAAAGAGGAAAAGAAAAAATAAAGGGAACAATTTGGAATTAGATTCAACACAAGTAATATCTAGACCACAAGACAGGTAGAGGTAGTCAGGAATGGAACAAACCAGTATTCAGAAAAACTGTTCAGAGCTACCATTTTAAGTAAATACAGGCAAAATAACATCAAACACTATGAATATTATTTTTCAAGACTTGAAAGCTACTGGTCCAGTTCTAAAAATGGAATTTGCAAGGGTGATTTTAGATCCTCTAAACTTGTCACGGAGTAGATAGAGTTGCGACTGTGGAAGAAAAACAACTAGTTGATGACTTGAAGATGTTTTGGTGCCGTGGATAGATACATTTGAACTTCTATGTGTTTTACAAGTTATCAAGTAGATTTTAGTTGTTTAAAGTCTGTCTGTACCTTAGATATTTAAGTATCTGAGAATACAGACTGCTTGTTCAGAAATGTGGGGTTTGATGTCTGGAGATTGTCAGACTGGGGGTGAAGGGTCCATGAATTTTATATTTCAGGAGGTGGTGTTCATCCATATAGAAAAAATGTATTACAGGGAGGCAGGCTTCATGTACCTTGCTGAAGCACAAATGTCAATAAGTAAATATAAAATTTTAGAATCTGAAAAGGCGAGTATGTCAATGTGTAGCTTGTAGGTTTGTTTGTTTTTGTTTTTTTTAATATCCACTCTCAGATTTTACATTGAAATATAGAAACAGTTCAAGATTCAGAAACTCAGCACTTTATTTATTGTGATTAGGGTCCTATCCAGTAAAATAAGACTACATCTTTTAACAAAATTTATACTGTATTCCCTAGAAAATTGGATTGTTCAAATGTTTGAGATTTAGCTATTTTCTTAGTTTCCCATAGTGTCGAGCAAGAGGTTGAAACTTAAGCAGAAAACTCAGAAAAAATAACAAAATTGCTAAGTATGTCCAGTGTTTTTTTCCTAAAATTGTTATATGACAATATTTATGGTGCTTCTTTATTATTTATTTTTAGAACCTCTAAGACAAGTCCTGGGCTGATTATTTCCAACATTCAATTCTGAAATGTTCTGTTTCATACAGCTTCAGGAAAGTAGTCTAGAGAACCTGATAAGGAATAACTACAGTAAAATATCAGCGTTTAACGAAAAATTGCATCAAAAGGATTCAAAGAAGATAATATTACTATTTTCAGAAGTTGCTACCTATTTTGTAGCATTATTATGCTAGTACAATTAATAACACACTTTGAGAGAGTGAGGCACTGGTTCTGACACCTGTCAAGTGATTTTAACAACTAATTTTAAAGCATAATGATGCAAATGAGTGCAGATTCTGGTACTTAAATAATTTTTGTGGAAGATACTGTCTCAGTTCAAAGCTATGAAAATATCATGGCATGCATAACATTCTGTATTATTCTGTAAAAGATAGATTGATAATTCTTATTTTAATAACTTCTAATATATTTTTGTTTTTTACAACATGCATGGTAATTTACATTAATCAAAATAAGGGCAAGTTTGGCTTTTATGTGTGCTTTTGCTGTGCACCTATTCTATAAAACAGCTCCAAACCATTATTTAATGCCACAGTTCAATGTGTTGAAATAAAAATTGTCCTATTTCAAGTTAATTTTTTTTTTGGAACAGTGATCATAGTTCTGGCATTTCAAGACAGAAGGTTACAGGAAAAGAAATACTTTTCAATACATACAATATGTTGAAATCTGTACTTTTGGTGAAGGTGAGAAATGCAAATTGAAATAATCCTTTCAAAGCCTTGACATTTGTCAGCAAGTTCCTATATTCCACTCATCAGTTCCTACTGTCAGGAATTATTACAGGTAGTGTTGTTAAAAGAACACTGAAATTGGTCACTATGATTGACACATTCCCTAGTCTGGAAACTCTGCAAGCTCCCTGACCTGGAAACCGTCATAAGGAGCTGGAATGGGATTGCACTCCCTGGCTGAACAACCCCAACTCTCTCTCAGCTTTTCTTCGCAGGAGAGGTACTCCAGCCCTCTGATCATTTTCATGGCCCTTCCCTGGACCTGCACTAACAGGTTGATGTCTCTCTTGTGCTGGGAGCCACCAAGGTGAAGAGGTTGATGTCCCTCTTGTGCTGGGAGCCACCAAAGTGGATGCGGTGCTCCAGGCGGGGTCTCACAAAAGCAGAGGTGGAGGAGGTGATCCTTCACATCCTTTGAGCACTGGTGAGGCCACACCTGGAGTACTTTGTCCAGGTTTTGCTATCCAGTACAAGAGACACAAAACTATTGGACCAAGTCCAGTGAACAGCCCAAAGATCATTAAGGGTCTGAAGCACCTCTCATATGAGAAAAGGCTGAGAGAGCTGATAGAGCTGTGACTGTTGCCCTGGAATACAATTTAGATCTGCTCAGAACAGGAGCAGCTCACTCTTACAGCTGCAGAAGAGAACACAGAGCACCAGAAGGACCACTTCCGTTGATATGAACTCTGTTCTAATGAGCCCAGGGGGAATCTCACTGGTATCTATAACACCTGAAGGGAGAGTGCAAGATAGAGCTAGGGTCTTTTTGGTGGTGCCCAGTAACAGGACTGAGACAATAGGAAAGAGCTGAAACACAAGAGGTTCTCTCAACATCAGAAAGCACTTTTTTAACTGATGTTGACTGGCCTTTGGCACAGGTTTTACAGAGAGGATGTTTAGTTTTCCTCACTGGAGGTACTCAAAAGGTGTCTGGACACACTACTCGTCCTGCGCTCCTTGACTGTGCCTGACTGGGGCATTGGACATGACCTCCTGAGGTCCTTCCAACCTCAGTTCTGTGATTGTAAGAGCTTGAATGAGCTAATGATCATAAATTGTGACAACAAGGATTCACATGGGATATAAGAATGACTTTTCCACCAGGAGGACAGCCAAGAAGTGGAACAAGTTGTCATATCTTGAGGTTGCGGATTTTGTGTTCATAGAGGTTCTCAAGACAACTGGACAGTACTAGGCAACCCAGAATCATAGAATTGTTAAGGTCTTTGAGTCCAACCTTTGACTGATCACCACCTTGACAACTAGAACACAGCATTAAGTGATGTCAGTCGTTTCTTGAGCACTTCCAGGAATGCTGAATTCTCTACCTCCTTGGGCAGCCCATTTCAATGTTTGACAAACCTTTCTGTGAAGAAGTTCTACCTGAAACCTAGTCATATACCTGAAAGGGTAAAGATTCAGGTTTGAACCCTGCCCCTATGTGACTCCATCTCCTATGGTAGTCTCTTAAAGGAAGATAATTGCCTCTTTTGGGTTTAGGGGAGTTCCATTCACAGGGAGGAGCTGACACTATTTTATTTGAGCTATTGTCCCTAAACATTGCGATGCCTTTGATGAAACTCTTGTGTTGTACATATACCTTTTGTCATAATTTCACAGTAGGGTATTTCAGTAATAAATAATGCAAATGGTCCTGAAAATTTTAGGGGAAAAAAATGAAAAACATTCTACATAACCTCTACAAAATTACCTGGCATGGGAATTATCTTAGTGCCTAAAAGCATTATGGAATCTCTGGGTCCCCTCAAAAAATTATCTGTGCGTTTAAGTTCACATATATCAAAATACAACTGCTTAACTTCACCAAGAACAAATATACATGTAGGTATTATTTGAATAAACTGGAGACATAGTCAATTAAACAGTTTTTCTGTTTGGCCTATTCAACCTATTCAAAGTCAGATTTTTTTGTTTTTACTCCAGTGGATAGGGCCAGTCGTGGCAAAAGGCAAAATGTCATAATTAATTAGGCCCAAATTATTATTGTAATTTGTCCTAGTTCTGTCGATGAGTAAAGTAAAAGGATTTAATACTACTTTTTTATCATATTAGTTAAACAATTATTTCAAAGACATAATGATATACATCAAAATACTGGTTCTTGTTTTCATGTAACTGATGGGCATTGCATAAGACAAACATAATGCTCCATAGTTTAGGTGTGTATGCTTTAATGGTCTTTAATAATAAAATACCTGCAGAACATGTTACCCTAAAGCAGTGCCAGTGTATTAAATAATCAAGTAACACAGTGTGTACTTATAAGCCTTTATGAATAAGCTTTGTATGTATAGCCACACAGAGACATAAAGCCCATGAGGAGAGAACAAAAAGTAAAACAACAAAAAAAAAAAATGAACAGAGAGCAAGACAGGATGAAAAATTTTATTTACTTTTAAAATTAATGGTTTTTTAAAATTCCAGGGGAAATATGACTCCAAGTAAGCACATGAGAAAGGGTAAAAAGATACTTTAATAATAAACAAGAGGCAAGTGGTCATGTCAGTCTGATTGCTTCTGGGTTTTGTCAGCAGATATATGATGTGCTGCTATTACTTCAAAGTGTGTTTTTTCTCATACTGAGAAACAGCTGCGAGGAGAAAAATAAGAGGAGAAACAAAGTTTCACTGAAAAAGAAAAGTGGGTCCAATAGTTTTGGTTTCCATTTTCTTCTGTTTAAAAAATTAATTTGTGTGCATGTTGGTGTTGAAGGGATAGATGTATGGACACCATTATTTAGTATGCATAACATCTGTTCAATAAAAATATCTTAAGTCTTCAGGAACTCTTGCAGGAATTACTGTTTTCTCGCTCACAAACTGTTTTTCTGTGATGTGTTCAGTTTCCCTGGAATGATTATGGCAAAATTTTTTTTATCAATAATCTTGATGGACTGATTTTTTACTCCTGTGATTAATATTAAACATCTAAATTGCACTAAAATTATTTTTCCACATTCTCCTGAAAAATCATAGTGTTTTATCACGTAAGTCTAGTCTGCAATCCACTGTTGTAACTGCAGAGATCAGGAATTATCCTTAATATTAACTGAAAAGCAATGTGTGTGTCTTCTGCAAGAGAGCAAAATTAATGCAAAAAGGCTGCTAAGATAAGCAGCCACCAGTGGCTTAGGAAATTCACAGATACAGATCCAGAAATACTTAGAGAAAAGTATGTGATGATCATAGCAGTAATTTAGTAGAAAATGCTGTTTTGGAATCATGTGTTTGGAAATGTAGTTTAAAACAAGGTAATAACATCAGGTTTTGTTTTGTCATTTTTCTTTTACAGACACTTTGTTTAGAAAGAATATTGGAATAGTTCTTTATTACTATAATATTGGAGGTGTTAAATCCTTGTTCTCTCAAAAATGTTCTGTGAAAATAACAATAGAAACTGTAAAATAATGAGGCTTTTAAAATTTCAGAAGTAGCAGAGTAAGTATCAGGTACATGAGAAAAACTGACAATCCTTTTTCAAACTGCAGATTTCACAACACCACAGAACCATCAAGGCTGGAAAAGACCTTCAAGATCATCTAGTGCAACTGTCAACCTAGCACCACCATAATCACTCCTAAACCATAACTCCACGTGTCATATCCAGACACCTCTTGAATGCTTCCAGAGATTGACTCCACAACTTCCCTGGGAAACTTATTCCAATGCCTAACCACTATTTCAGTGGCAACTGCTCATGTACTTTAAAGTATAAATAAATGCAAAGAAATCCCTTTAAAATACTAATAAGAATATTATAAATTAAGTGTTCATTTTGAAGTCCTTTTGAATAAAAAAATCCCCATATTTTTTAAACATACATGGTCAACAGATTAACTACTAGATTTTAGGTAATACTTGAAACATGTATTTTATAGGATCACTAGAAAAATAATCTGTGGGCTAAAACAATGGAAAGGAACTGAAATTTATTCAGTGAGGTGTATTAACTCGAAATGACAAACTATCATTACGTAAGACAAACTGTTGTCACAAAATAAAAACAGCATAGTATTGGAAAGAGTGCACTGATAGTTGGTTGGTGACTGGGAAATCAAAAAGAGATTGCATTAGTCAAAAGACAGTCTTATTGTAAACGATTGGTAAGAAGAAATATATCAAGTAAGTGATAGTATATCCAGAAATCTAGAAAGATTCATTCATGTATGTTAGTATAAAAAGAGTTAACAAGAGAACTTTCAGCATATAGGTAAACAGACAAGTGTACAAATACAGTACAGAAGAGGAACAGAAAAAATGTAATAGAGAAATATCTTCAAAAGCTTGTTACACTTTTTTGTTTCAGCCATTACTGATAAAAAAGACTAATTTTGATCACATACTGCATAGCACACAAATAATTTTGACAGGGAGATAAGAATATGGGCCTGAAGGAAGAAAGAATAAGCAACAAAAGTTTTATGTTATCTCAACTACAAAAAAGCATAAGGAAATTGACCCTAAAGCAACAGAACTAGTCAAAAGGATATTTCAAGTAATGCTTGTTACTTTATAGAATTTATAGAAAAAGAATATGCATGCCCTAAAAACTAAAGAAAATTAGGTCTGGAGGAATTAAATATCTGTCAGCCTAATTTTTATCTGGGAAATGACTTATCAATATATTTTTAAAAATCAGCTTTAAAGTAAGAAGTGTAAGAAAAAGGATAGCTTTGTCAAAAATGCAAAAATAACCCATTTACATTCTTCATCAGCCTAACTGTTCTAATCCATAAGGGGAACAACATATGTAATATAGCTTTTTATTTTCCATAGTTGTCACTATCACACATTATCTCGTAACAGAACTTAGGAAACATAGTTCAAATTTAATCACAGTGTCACAATGCACAAGTGTTTGTGGGGAGGAGAAAAGTAGACAGTCTACATATGTATCAGTGTTCACAGTCAAACCATAAATGCGTATTTTTTAGGCATTGTGTAAAGGTAAGTTCTTCCTATACTGATTAATTAATTTCAGATCTTATTTCAGTCTATATTTTCAGTAATCCATGTACTTCAGGTATTTTTGCCATACATACCTAAAGGAAAAGTGCACTAATTAATCTTCTTCCTGAAGATTGGATTTGTTTATGTAACTTCTAAAATTATTTGCTAATATAATTTACTTACTTCCTCTTTGTTCTCTCATCCATAAACTCGATATTGCATCCAAGTTTTACTTAATATGGCGTGTTTTAAAGATGCTTGAGATTTCATTTCTGTTTTCTTTTTTAACCCTGAAATGGGTTCTGCCCATCTGCCAAGGTTGTGTACCTGTAGTGATCAGTAATTAATCATCAGTGATTTGTGATTATAGCCTTGGACCTTGTCTATTGTCCCCCGCTTGCACTTCCAAGGCTATTTCTATCAGCTTCTGCTTAATGTTTTGGGAGTCCCTGATACAATCCCATATTTCTTCAGTAGCTTTTAAGCCATGGTTTTATTTACAAAACCCAGCCACTCATGAGTATGGCTGTAAGGTTACTGAAAAGTCCACTATAAAAAATATATGAGCTGTCTGAAGACACACATGCATTTAAGTGTAATTTTTTACTAATGACTGTAAAACCACTGGCTCACTATCAAAATTGGTTTTTCGATTTTCCTTAAAATAGATCCCTAAACACTTCATGCCTTATTATTGTTGCAAAACTTCCTGATCTATCATCTTTCATTTTAAAAACAAAAGGCCTTTTTGTTTTTTTCATTTCTGCACAGGAAAATTCAAAAGACAGGATACTTTTACTCTTCCTCTTCTGATTTTTCTTGTTTCTCAGGTTTGCTACCAATTACTAGTATATTCATCACAGGCTATTTGTAGCCAATCTAAAATCTTTATTGGACCTTTCATAATTTCTTTCAGCATGTCTAACTTGCATCATACTGAAATTAAATGTGGTTTATATAAGTCATGGGGGATTTTTTGTTTATTTTATTTTGGTTTTTTTCTTGTTGCTTTTGATTTTTAAAAAATATTATAAGATTTCTGAAGTCTTACTGTAAGTATTTTTGTAAGTTCATCTCTTCCTGTGAGTATCAGCACTACTAAAGAAGAAAAAGTGTTTCATAAGTTTCTTGAGATGAGTTTTTTCTGACTTTGAAAATGGGACAATGTGTCCTCATTCCCCATCCTGAAAGAGTATAGGTGGAAAGGGGAAGTACACATATTCTTAGAGTGTTTCACATTACTAAATTAGTTTCTGTTATGGCCACATTATCCACCTACACTATGGTTCATAGCCAGAAAATAATTCCAGAAGAGAGAGGGAAAAAAACCCTAAATAATTTCTTCTTATTTTCAGTAGTGACTTGTTTTAAACTTCATCTGTGTTTGAAAAAAACATTCTGGTGGACCAAATTTGTATTTTTTTTTCCTGTTGAACAGAATAATAGGCAGAATAGTAGTGAGGGTTTTGCCTAAATTTCTCGTCAGAAGACTCTGTTATTACACTTAGAGATAAATTTTGAGGTCCTCAGGCTGGAGAGGGCAGAGCTAGCTGAAGGTAAAACAAACCTGTAAACATTTTTGACCTTGTACATTAAATTTCTAATTTTGACTTTGTACCATAACTTATTAATGTCCCACTGGTTGCTAGTTCTTTGCATTCCTAATTTAGGTGTTAGTAAAGCAGTATTGTCAGTGAAGAAAAATGAAAACTTTTGAATGTCTTGTCAAGTGCCAAAGAGAATCTTTTGTTTTCCACACAATAAATAAAATGTTAAATGTTTCTGTCTGATTTAATGTATAGCAAACCACTATTAGAGAAATAAGAAACCAGCAGGATGTTTAAAACAGGCCCTGCACATGTGGCTTTGTGTTGTTAGTTTCTACTTTGAGCTGAAAACAGCAAACTGCCTTTTTAAGAGAAGAGACTTAGCAACAGAGATAAAAAACATATTTCTGTAGAACTATAGCTCAGCAAAAGTTAGGACACCTAGGATCTCTCCAGGGAAAATGAAAAAAAAAATTATTCTCAAAATCCCATCTACCAGCAGACAGGCCAGGCAGTAGTTTTTTGAAACTGGGTCACTGTGAAGTCAAGAACACATCTGAGTTCAGAAGACACTGCTGAAAGAAATATGAGTTTTCCAATCAGTTCAATGCCTAACTAAGAATATTTAGACCTGGGGTGTTAATTTTTTGCAGTTTTTATTTTACATTTGACTGAAAAAAATCAACAAAAAATTACCAAAACCAAAGAAATGAATAGGATTTAAATCTGTTTTGTCATCTAAACATCCTAATGACAAATTAAGAACAGTAGAATTTAGACACCTAAATTCCAATATTAACAACTCAAGGTCCCCTTAAATGATCCTCCTGAGAGTCTATCAGAATTTTTAGACCTTGATAGGGATTTTTGCTTATCCATCTCTATTCATGTCTTGTGTATATAAGTCAATATAGTAAAGTCCCACAATAATTTCAAAGAGTCATCTCTCAAAGGTCACAGGTCATGGAAGTCAGTCCAATATGTTCCCTTTACCTAGTGTTCCCATCCTAAAAATGTGATTATATATTTATTGTAAACCCACCTAGATCGGGACACAAGAGAATGCCATACAGGAAATCCTAGTGGATTCTGAAATTGCTGACAATAGATGACTGCAAAATATTTTCCTCTCATGCAGCTAAAGAAACATCAAGATTTTTTTGCATATCATTTACCTATTGAGAATATACTCATTAAGTTGTATAAAGAGTGGTACTTAGAAGGAGGAATGCCCAATAACTTCTAAGGAAAATAGAAGGGTCATAGAGAAAAGCATTACTTTCCAGTTTTAATGAAGGCTTAGGTGATATGCTCTGTCTCAGGTAATGAACTCAAGTTAAATTCTACTTCACCAACAGTGGGGTGTAATACTGCCAACACATTAATATCTAATATCATATCTAATCAATTTCTGCAGATACATTAACTGTATACACAAAATTTATGGTTCTCTTTTTCTTTACCGCTGCTGAACTACTACCTCCTAACTAAATTATAATGGATTTATTGTTAAGGAAGGCAAGTTACTCTTCCTGAGAATAGCAATGCTTAAACAACTAGAACTTAATGCAGGATGTTTACCTGAAACTACCTCATGCAGGAAATGCTATGAAGTTTTAGAATAATAATAGATAAATATTTTTTGAATAATTAGATGGTCTGTATTCTTGGTAAGTCAACAACATTCTTTTCCTTTGAATTAGGTCTTTGAAGGCAAGTATGTTTGAAGGTAAACTATTGTGTTCAGTGTTGACACAATTTTGTACTTTTCAACATACATACATTCTGAGTTTCTATGAAGTCAAAATCATGTAACTTTTAGTACAAATTTAGCAGTGGAAGATAAATATGTTGTAGATATGCCTCAGGTTTGTGTTAAGCATGTAAACAAATTGTTTCTTTACTTTCTCCTACCTGAGATTTAAAGCAAATTCAGATTAATTTCAAAACCAAGAGAAGCTAATGACAAAGACAATCCAGTAGCTGGCTTTTGAATTAATTTGGAGTGACATCACTTCCTTTTAAATCACTGTAAGTCAGAAATGTTATCAAATCTCAAAGGTAACAGAGAATTTTTCACAGATGTCTATGACATGATTTGACTGCCTATTAAGCTGACCTGATTTCAAACAACGTAGATTTAATTTCTCTCAAGATACAATACAAATGGAAAATCCATGGTTTACTAAAGAATGTCAATATATGTTGCTTATAAACATTCTTCCTACAATAATTATAAAAACCCTAGACACGTACTGTCTCTAGAATGTTTTATATTGAAAGCACATAATTGAGTGTTTGTTTTTATAAAAGAACCTCTGATATAAAAAGACAACAAAAATGTCAAAACCAAAATTACATACTATTTTATCTGAATTGTAATAAACCCAGACAAAAAGTAATTATTTTAAGCATAAAAATGCCCCATATTATGTAATTCTTAAGGATTTTCATGTTATTCAAGCACTTTTTTAAAGAGGAGTATCTTTGAATAAAGGATGTTACTTTTGAAATATAAGCTTTTTGAGTTTAAGGATCATGAATTCCTGTCTCCCTGCAGCTTCTCACTCTTCTTTGTACTCAGTTGAAACTAATTGTAGAGGTGAACCAAAGCATTTCCACTGAGTGTAAATAGGTATTTTACCACATAACTGTGTTTTTGCAAATTTTTTCTTTTTTTCACCCCTGGTCAGTCTGAAAAATTAATATCTAGATAAATATGCTGCAGAAATATTGCACTGCCTAAGACAGCAAAAAATCCTTTTGAATAGATAAGAGTATTGTCAGAACATATCATTCAAAAATGGAGCCTTTGTTGTTATATGTTGTATTTAGGAGAATGCATGAAATTAGTAATGATAAAGGGTCAAATATTCAGACTCCAGCAAGTTGCAATGCTAGAGGTACTACATGTCTCCAATTGCTATGACAATAAAACCTGCCAAATAATAATTACAAATTCAGAGTACGTATATAGTACATTCCCACTATCATTTGACACAACCTATTTGCATATCTAGTTTTCAAACCTTAAAATCAAGCAGCAATGTCTATGAATAATTATTACTTCTTCTCCTTGAGACAGCAGAAATAAATTTTTGTTAAAGGTTTAGTCTATGGGAAAAGTTATAGGATAACTCAGGGAATGAGGAATTGATCTGTGTAATAGTATTCTTTAGGAAACTAATAGATTTTCTCTCTGTCAAAGTGCTGTAGTTCAATTCTCCTTGCAAGGCTTCATACAAAAGGGAATTTGCACCCATAGACAGGAAAAACACAGTAATAAATCTTGAATTATTCCAGCTTTAGAGGTGTTTCAAAGAATTTTTTAACCAGAATTAATCAGTTTTCAGAATAGGTGTTATGAGAGCTATGCACAACCTCTGCTGTCAAAGGACCCATCTACTTAAAATCAACCCCACCCACTCAAAAGAGATGATGCATAATTTTGCAAAAATAAGAATGTTTTATTATTTCTGTGAATATTTTTCAGTACTAGGCAATCAGTATATCACTGGTACAATGCTAAAAATACACAACTCAATTTCTCTTAGCAATTTTTCATCTATTCCCATAGAAAGTTTTCCTTTCCTGTGTTTGTAGCTATGGAAAACAGAACAGGAACTGTGGAACACAAAAGGAATATTTTGACCATTGTCATTTTTGCCATGCACTGTATGAAGTGGTGAGCATGATTTCAAGCAAGATCAGCATGCTTCTGAAGACTTAAATACCAGCAGGATTTTCATCCCTGTCACCAGACAGAGCAGGGACAGAGCAGGTGTCTCTGAGAGGGCCAGAGCAGCCTTGGCTGACTGGATCTGGTTCTTCACTCCTGCTCCCCTCCCATGTAGGGACTTCCTGAAGGCAGACAATGGGGGGCAGGGAATGAACACCGGGATCTCCAAGCATGACTCTCAGCCTAGGGAAAAAGTAAGGCACAATGTCAGGATCAGAATCATGCTCCTCCAAGAAAAGAGGGAAGAACTCCATCACAATCTTCACCTCCCTTCAGACAGGAAGACTTGTGTCACTGCAGTTTACTGCAGTGCTCTGAACCAGGAATTTCTGTAACTGGGCTAATTATGTAGACTAGTATACTAGTTAAGGCTTGTCTAAATCTATGCTGTAAAAATTAGGCCTTGCAATTATCTTATGTTTGTGATGTGGGGAGAAAGGGTAAAGTAGAACTATCCTAAGCAACTAGCGATAGGACAAGAGAAAACGGCCTCAGGCCAGGCCAGGGAAGGCTCAGGTTGGACCTCAAGAAGAATTTTTTCATTGAAAGGGTGGTTAAGCACTGGAATGGACTTCCCAGGTAAGTGGTAGAGTCACCATCTCTGAAGTGTTGAAGGAAAGACTGGACGTGACGCTGTGCTGTAGTTTAGTTGACAATGATTGTGGTGTTTGGTCAAAGGTTGGACTCGATGAAGTTGGATGCCTTTTCTAGCCTTAAGAGTCTATGATTCTATGATTCTATTGAAATGGAAAGCAGCAGAATGGAACAATTGTGATTTCTGACTTCAAGAGTTTTCTAGGTAACACTTCTGAAACTAATACACACTCAATGTCCTGCAGCTTCATCATTTTCAATGAGAAAATAACATCGCAGGAAATAAGATTGAGCCTACCATATGTTCATGTTTGCTGAGATATTTCTTCTTTTTTCTACGTATAAATTTTGTCCCAGTGGAGCTTGAGGACTTCTGACACATTTAGAATTCGCAGTTTTGACAAGGCCACAGGATAACTAGAACTGTCAAACTTGTAGTACACATATTGCTTGTGCAATATAAATGAAATATATAATATATTGGGTGTAAATCAGATCTGCTGCTGATGCCAACAATCTGTGTAAGCTGAATAAATTCAGCATGCCCTGAATATGTCATACACACTATGTTTGTTTACACCAACAAGGAAACACATTGAGAGAGTGGGCTAATATTGGGGAGGGGAGTGTATGGATACAGTTTATAAAAAATGGATGACACAGAATACAGCCATACTTAGGTAGCTCCACGAGGCTGATGACTATATTTGTCTTTGTATTCAGTATTGTTTCTAACTGTAAATATTAGGCTTCTAGCAGGTGAGACAATCGGTGGCTGATGCCAGAAAACTGCAAAAGATGTAAACATTTCTGTTTCTAAATAAAGTAAAAAAAGATCTTTTTGACTAGTTATATAGTCATTGTGTATTCAAGAAATACACAATTCTCTTTATTAAAAGAGAAAAATTAGTTCCCAGAAACATTTATTTGAAGCTATGTCAAGAATTTACTGCTTTTAGAAACAAATCTTCAATGGATTATTACGGTATTTCTGTTTAAACCTTAGGAAACAATACTTGCAAGTACTGTTGCACTTGCATGCATGCTTTGGACAGTGTAATCTATGTAGATCTTCTAAATTTACATAAATGATTATGTAGATGCCCACCAACTGAATAATTTCTCATAAAATCCATTTCAGAAGCTTAAAGAAATGAAATAAAAAAATGAAAAAAGTGCAGCACTTTTCTAGAAGATGCTTTACACTCCCTCACATCCACTCGGTAATCTGATTATTATGAACTTTAGGATTTAAATCTTTTAACAGCAGATATTAGTGGACTGCTTTCTCTAAATCTATTTTCAGAAAAGGTGGATGTCTCTTGGACATTATGTGAATCAAAGCAAAGGCAAAACAAGCTATCAGAATAATAAGTATAATTTAAAAGTCCAGTCTCAGAGAAAAATAGACTATTTCAGCAAAAGAAAGCCTGATGTAAATTATTGTCACCATGTGCTTTCCCCTCATATGACAAGACTATGTACAATTTACAGACAAGATACCCAAGTTAAGTGGGTTGCACAGTGAAATGATACATTGTTTCATCTTAAACAAAATAATAGTTTAAAAATAAAATAAATGCCTTAAGTTTTCTCTTTAAATGTATAATATTTACAATTTTGTTAACTATGAAGAGAAAGATAGATATATCTGCTATGAAAAAATGTCAGGTTGGAGTCCAATTTGAGAAAGGTATAAGGGAGAGTAAATATTCTGTTTTGGCTAATTCAGTTTAAATATCATTGCCCCTGGAAAGTATAGACAAGGTTGTCATATACCTGATTTGTACATTCCTAATTTTATCTAAAAAGAGATGGAGTAGATTAATTTCAACAGAATTAGTTTTTTTATGGAAAAACATATTTTATTCATAAATTGATTGTTGAACAGTGACTACTGCTCATTTTCCTTGGGGTATCATTGTTTGTTTCACATTGTTTCTCTTCCTCTCTGAGGTAAAGTTCCTGTGATCGCCCTGCTTAGTTTCTGCCCTCAAGAACTCTTGGCTATTAAACACATCCTTTAGGTCTTCAACTTTCTGTTCAGGAAGGATATACAGTTTTCATCGCATTTAAACATAAAATTTTCAAATCTGAGAAGAGAGGTTTTTTTTCCTCTAAACATGGTGTTTCATTCTAGAAGTTTTTTACTTGCATAACGCTTTCTTTTGCACTGCAAAAGTAAGGGAAAAGCAGTTGGCACATTACAGAACACTTCCACTATTATCCTCATGTCCATTAAAAAATTAATTCTTCGATTTACAAAGCAAAATACTGCAAGAGTACTTTTCAAATATATTTTTGAATGATGAACTAAACATTACTTTACCAAAACACAGGTATCTAGACCTTAGGGCTCTCTATATATGTTGGTATAGATATGCACAAGAAGATTAACCATTTTGAGTCTCCTTGGGAAAGTAAGACCTGTTTTTCTTCACAGGAATGAATGCAGAAGGCTTGTTTTGTCAAGATATCCAAGTATGACTAAGTTTCAGATGATTAAAAGTAAATAAAGTTTCTTCACACTGTTTTTTTGTCAACTGGAAATTATTTGAATGTTGTATAGGATAGAATTTACTCCTTTGCTTTGTCAGTTTGATTTCACAGATCACAATGTGGCCTGCCCACAGACAGATTAAAATAGTAGCTTCAAATTAATGGTCTCTTTCAATAAATTTTCTGATGGAGTATCCATACTAAGTGGAGGGAAAAAAAGCAACTCTGTTTTATATTTTTCTTAGCTATAATTAATGGATATTATGAAGAAAAATCTGCAGTCATCTCATTTTGGAAACTTTTTTAAGGGAAAGAAAATAAAAAAGGCAATATGCTGGAGGGTATTTTATGCACCTGTTTGAAGAGGTTTACATTTGTTCCCAGGAATATTTAAGAGACATATTTTGATAATATGTTATAAAACTTTCTCTTTGTCTATTTTGACCATAGAACTGAATATATCTGGATCTGTTTCATAGCATCCCAGAAAGTTGTCCTAGTTCTGGAGAACCATCTGGAGACTTCATCTTTTCACAGGTTCTTACTAGCAGACCATAACTACATATTTTTCCTCCAAAAATTAATATGAGAAATATGATTTGTACAAAAGGGGATCACTGAAGTTTCCCAGAAGATGTGTGACTGTGGAAAATTATAAACCCAGGCTGTAAAGTTTGAATGCAACTCTAGCTGCAATGTATGAACAGTGATTTTTAGGAGGGAGTTAGGAAGAACTTGGAACTAACTTAGGGTTTATCACTGTTTCTCTTCAGCTGTTCACATAAGTGTCAGTAACAGAATTCAGGACTAGATGGTTATCAAAGTATTGTAAATATTTTCTTTCCCATCTCACTATGAATTCACGATTCTTTTGGAACAGACAGATGACTGTACAAATTCATAATATTTTAACATAATCATGTCTTATGCCTTACCCTCTGAAAGGCTATTCAAAGAATATTCCCTCAGTCTGCAGTAGGATTTTGGATGTTATTTCCTCCCTGACACTGAATTTTCTATTTTTTCTGTGTTTTATGCTGTTCAAATGCCACTTGAACAATATTTATTGTATGCGGTTTACCTCCATTTACTTTTCATGCACAGAACAAATTATGCATTCATTTATTTTTGTTACAGTATAAAGCATGTGGGCCATTGTCCTACAGTAAATTAACTATACTTCTTTGTCTTTTATTTAATCTATAATGCAGGTAGGTACCACATTATTACTGATCTCTGCACCCTGTCATATGCCCAAATGAAATAATATCCTAGGAAGTCTTTGCAAAAGAGGCTTTTAATCTTTTCTAATTCCTGTTCTGCTCTTGGCTAGTTAGAAAGTAGTAATGAAAAAAAATCCGCAAGCGTTTCAAAATTGCTTCCATGCTACATTTCAGCAAAACTTATATCCATTAATTTTTTTTCTTCAAGGCTAAGGACAGAATCTCAAGTCTCAAAGATATTTCAGAGGAGGTGGAGATTTAAAGGATTTTTTTAGCTAGCAATAATTAATGTTGATAGACAGAGAGAGTAAAACGAGGGTGAAAACCTTTAAATACTTGATTGTCCACACTGGAAGAAGAGAAGAAAAAAAAGAGGAAAAGAACAGGGAGACAGAGCAAAGAAAGAAAGGATATAGAGGAAGAGAGGGAGAAAAGGAAGGAATTCCGGAAGGAATTCTGGAAGGAAGGAAGGAAGGGAGGAAGTAATTCCGGAAGGAAGGGAGGGAGGGAGAGAGGGAGGGAGGAAGGGAGGAAGGGAGGAAGGGAGG